>JAJSRW010000342.1:0-26865 GCA_022414725.1 Microglena sp. YARC
GCGGTGATGGTATTGAAATGTGGAAGGAGGGAGGTTAGATGGAGGGAGGGAGGTTGGTATGCGGTGGAGCCGGGGTGGGGGTGGGGGGTGGGGGGGTGAGGGCAAATGTATGGAAAATGTTGGAGGAGGGAGGTTAGATGGAGAGGGAGGTTGATTGGTGGAGGCCCCGGGATGGGCGGTGGGACGGGGCGTGAGGGATGTATGGAAATGTGTGAGGAAGGGAGGTTAGATGGAGGAGGGAAAGTTGGATGGCGTGGAGCCGGGCGGTGGGGGGTGGGGGGTGAGGGCGATGTATGGAAATGTGGAGAGGAGAGGTTGATGGGTGGAAAGCCGGGGTGGCGGTGGGGGGTGACGGGTGATTATGAAAATGTGGAGGAGAGGTTAGAGAGGGAGGAAGGTTTGGATGGTGGGAGGCCGGGGAGGGGTGGGGGGGTGAGGGGATGTATGGAAAGTGGAGGGAGGGAAGGTTAGATGGAGGAGAAGGTTGGCATGACGGTAGAGCTGCCGGGTGGGGTGGGGGGGTGAGGCGATGTATGAAAATGTGGAGGAGGGACGTTATGATGGAGAGGAAAGGTTGGCTGGTGGAGTCCGGGTTGGGGGGTGGGGGGGTGAAGGGATGAATGAAAATGTGGAGGCGAGGGAGGGTTAGATGGAGGGAGGGAAGGTTGGAACTGGTGGAGGCCGGGTGGGGGTGGGGTGGTGAGGGGATGTATGGAAATGTGCGAGGGAGGGAGTTAGATGGAGGAGGGAGGTTGGATGGGTGGAGGCCAGGGGCTGAGGGTTGGGGCGAGTGAGGGGATGTATGAAATGTGAGAGAGGAGGTTAGATGGAGGGAAGAAGGTTGGAATGGGTGGAGGCCGGGGTGGGTGGGGGGGTGAGCGTGATGCCATGAAAATGTGGAGGGAGGAGCTTAGAGGAGGCAAGGAAGGTGGATGGGGGAGGCCGTGGTTGGGGGTGGGGGGTGGGGGGGTGAGGGGAATGTATTTGAAAATGTGGAGGGAGGAGGTTAGCATGGAGGAGGAAAGTTGGATGGTGGAGGCGGGTTGGGGGTGGGGGTGAGGATGTATGAAAAATGTGGAGGGGAGGGAGGTTTAATGTGGGCCAGGAAGGTTTTGATGGGTGGAGGGGGCTGTGGGGGGGTGAGGGATGCTATGACAAATGTGGGAGGGAAGGAAGTTAGGTGAGGGAGAAGGTTGGAGGAGGAAGTTGGAGGGGAGGGAAGGAAGGTTGAGATGGAGGAAGGAAAGTTGGCAAGGGTGGAGGAGAATGTTTGGATTGGGTAGAGGAAGGAAGGTTGGGTGGAAGGGAAGAAGGTTGGAGGGATAACAGGAGAATGTTGGATTAGGGTAGGAAGGGAGGGAGGTTGGATGGGTGGAGAGGGAGGAAGGTTGGGTGGGAGGGAAAGAATTTGGATATCGATGGGTTGGAGGAAGGAAGGTTGGGTGGAGGAAGAAAGGTTGGGGGATACCAGGGAGTAATGTTGGAATGGGTGGAGGGAGGAAAGGTTGGGTTGAAAAGGAGGATGTTGGATGGGTGGTGGGAAGTTGAATGTGGATGGGTAGCAGGAAGAATGTTGGATGGGTGGAGGGAGAATGTTGGATGGGTGGAGGGGGAGGAAGTGGGTTGGAGGGAAGAATGTTGGATGGTAGAGGGAAGGAATGTTGGATGGATGGGAGGGAGGGAGGTGGATGGTGAGGGAGGAAGTTGGTGAAAGGTTAGGAATGTTGGATGGGTAGAGGAAGGAAGGTTGGGGTGGGAAGAAGGTTGGAGGGAACAAAGGAGGAATGTTGGATGGGTGGAGGAAGGAAGGTGGGTGGAGGGAAGAAGGTGGAGGGATACAGGGAGGAAATGTTGGATGGGTGGAGGGAGGAGTTGGATGGGTGGAGGAAGAAGGTTGGTGTGAGGAGGAATGTTGGATGGTGGTGGGAGGAATGTGGTGGAGGAAGAAAATGTTGGATGGGTGGAAGGAAGGAAGGTTGGGTGGAGGAAGAAGGTTGGAGGGATACAGGGGGATATAGTAATACCAGGGATCAGGATATAGTAATGTTGGGATGGGTGGAAGGGAGGAAGGTTGGTGAAAGGAGAATGTGATGGGTGGTGGGAGGAATGTGGGTGGAGGGAAGAAATGTTATGGTGGAGGGAGGAAGGTTGGATGGGTGGAGGGAGGAATGTTGGATGGTGGAGGGAGGGAAGGTAGGGCGTGAAAGGAGGAATGTTGGGATGGGTGGAGCGTAGGGAAGGTTGGATGGTTTAGGGAGGAAAGGTTGGCATGGGTGTAGGAGGAAGGTTAGAGGGCAGAACGAATGTTGGATTGGAGAGGGAATTTGGATAGTTGGAGGGGGAAGGTGGAGAAGAAGGAAGGGCTGGATGGTGGATGGAGGAGAGTGTTGATGGAGGGATGCAGGGCAAGAAATATTGGATGATGGATGGATGGATAGGATGGATGGGATGATAAATTTGTATGGAGGGAATGGAGGCTGCTGGAGGATGACTTTGGATGCGGTGGAGGGCACCGAATGATGGATGGGTGAGGAAGGTTGGATATGGGAGGAGTTTGTTGGATGGAGGGATGGAAGGAATGTTGTAGTATGAAGGAAGGTTGATGGCGTGGATGAAAAGGTTGGATGGAGGGAGGAAAACACGGGTGCTAAGTGCTTAACTTGGAAACATACAATTTAGATGACAGGTTGCAAGCAAGATAAAGGACCATACATTACATAACATACATAAATACATACATACATACAACATACATTTACATACATAGTACATAAAATAACATGATACACAGTATAAGACCAATATATAACATTACATAAACGTACATGTTACATAATACATAAAACCCATGGCCCTCCGCGTTCGCGAAGGCTCAGTGGCCAGGAGCTCCTAGAACGACGAAGGTCCGGGTTCGAATACCCTACTGGGGCGCCCTTAGTGTTCACGGTCGCTGCCAACGGTTCATTGGTAGCTTTGTCCAGGGTAAAGTAGCAAGGGCCCGTTCCCCTAACCCGCCGTAAAGAAAGGAGGTTCACATTAAAAACACGCCCCAACCAGGCATTTTTATCCATTACTTACTCATTTACTTACTCATTAAAAAAGCCCATTGCCCTCCACACCGTACCTCTTCCATCAAAGCAGGCGTCTCTCTGGGGTGTAAAGCTGGGTATACCTGGTTCTCCTTAATTCGAGGAAGGACCTGCAGGACTCTGCCCGATGCACTTGCAAGGCGGTAGCCTTGGAAAATAGGTACCGAATGCCGAACTCCCCTCCCCCTTGAGGGTGTTCATTCATCGGGCTCAGGCGATGCGCAAGCTGTGCTTACTTGCAGCGTGGACAGCTTTCAAAGAGTGCTGCATTCGGAATGGAACCTTTCGCTGGTTTGCTTAAGAAGCGCACAGAAGTGCAACAGGGGACTTGTGCCTTTTGCGGAGGGGGTATGTACTCTTGAAGGGAGACCGAAGACTTCTCTCTCCTGCAAATGGAACAAAGGTTCGGGAGATTAGCTCGTTTACGGGAGAGGCAAGGGATGGGTATGCGGGATGCAGGGGAAAACCAGTGGACAGGGAGGGAGAGGGGAAGAGGGAGATGGGAGGGAGGGACAGGTACAGCAGGAGAAGGGAGAGGAGAGGAGAGGGAGAGATGAGGGAGAGGAGAGGGAGAGGGAGAGGGAAGAAGGAGAGGGAGAGGGAGGGGAGGGGAGGGGAGGGGAGGGGAAGGGAGGGGAAGGGGGGGGGAGGGGGAGGCGAGAAGGGAGAGGGAGGGATGGAGCGGGATGCGGGAGGGAGAGGGAAGAGGAGAGGCGAAGGAGATGGAGATGGAGATGGTAGCGGAGAGGGAGAGGGAGAGGAAGGGAGAGGAGAGGAGAAGGGAACGGGGAGAGGAGAGAAGGAAGGAGCAGGAAGAGAAGAGGAGAGGGAGGGAGAGACCTATGTGACAACTAACGTACAAACAACTTGACAAAACACTCCCTGCACCCCACCTGCAAAATGACTCCCCGACCCCCCCCCCCCCCCCCCCCCCCCAAATGAGCCAAATAGATATACGATCATAGCTATGAATATATACCCGGACCACATGGCTTCCTTAACCAGCATAGCTATGGGAGGGGGGGGAGGGTGGGGGCTAAAAACGACGACAAGTTACGTACAGTGTCGCATGCAACGCTAAAAAATGGCTGAGAGTGTTCACGACGGAGCATCAGGTGGCAACGGAAGTGAGTTAGTTACGAGACTGTTGGTTGACATGACGTGACGTTCTTTATCGTGTCAGCGGTCAGACGGGCAAATGGGTAACCATGGAGGCTCCCGCCCCCTTGAAGAAGGGGCTCCACCAAAAACAACCTGCCCTGCGAACCTCTTGGACAAGGCAGCTAGAGGATTGGTCTGATCCAGAAGAGGCACCACCCGCTTCTGCAGATCCATCAAGGAGTTTAGGTTGCGCCGGTACTTTCCCCCGAGGAAATTCAGGAAGTCAGGCAAGCCGCACACGGGGTTGTAGGGATGGCACACTAGGAGATAGCCTCCCCCCAATAGCTTGCGGACCACCTGAGAAGCAGGGCAGGCAAGGAGCGTTATTGAGTGCAGGGCGGTAGGGAAGACGTGTTCAGGTTGCGCCGGTACTTTCCCCCGAAGAAAGCCAAGAAGTCAGGCAAGCCGCACAGGGTTGTAGGGTGGCACGCTAGATGGTATCCTCCTCCAGAATGAGTGCAGGGTGGGGTAGGTACTGATGCTACCCCCCCCCCCAAACCCAAACCCAACCCCCCTCCCCCCCCCCCCCCCACACACACACACACACAAACACGCTCACATAAAACACACACCTGAGTACTCATAAACAGTGTCACGAGCATCTCCCCACGTGTTGTACATTCAGTTGTAGGCAGGTCCTACTTGCTTCTGCTGATTGTACTGATGCTAGCCCCCCCCCCCCCCCCCCCCCCCCCCTCCGACCCCCTCACACCAACACCTACCCACCCATCCATACCCACCCACTCCTGAGTACTCATAAACAGTGTCACAGAGCATCTCCCACGTGTTGTACATTCAGGTCGAAGGTAGGTCCTACTTGCTTCAAACTGACTGTACTGATGCTACCCCCCCCCCCCCCCCCCCCCCCCCTCCACCCACCCACCCACCCACCCACACATACATACATACACTCACTCACACACAAACACCCACCCCACACTCACACACACCCTGATACTCATACAAGTGTAACGAGCATCACCGACAAGTTGTACATTCAGGTTGTAGGTAGGTCCTACTCGCTTCAACTGACTGTACTGATGCTACCCCCCACACACCCACACACCCACCCACCCACCCACCCACCCACATACATACCCCTTCCCCCCCCCCTCCCCCCCACACACACACACAAATACACACACACACACAAACAGACTGTACTGATGCTACACCCACCCCCACCCCCACCCCCACCCACACACCACCCACCCACACCACCCACCCACCCACCCACCCACCCACGCACAAACACAAACACGCACACCCACCTGATTACTCATATAAAGTGCCACGAGCATCTCCCACGTGTTGTACATTCAGGCTGGAGGTAGGTCCTACCCGCTTCTGCTGATTGTACTGATGCTACCCCCCCACCCCCACCCACCCACCCACCCACCCACCCACACACAAACAAACAGACTGTACTGATGCTCCCCCCCCCCACCACAACCTTTCACCCCCCCCCCCCCCCACCACCACCACCACCACACACCCACACCCACACACAAACACACACACCTGAGTACTCATAAAAGTGCCTACCCGCATCTGCTGTCTGTACTGATGCTACCACCCCCACCCCCACCCACACATATACCCCCCACGCACACAAATACACCCACACCACCCACTCCCACACCCCCTCCACATATACACACCCACCTGAGTACTCATAAAAGTGTTCACGAGCATCGCCCACATGTTTCACTTTCAAGCTGTAGGTAGTCCCACTCGCTTCAACTGATTGTACTGATGCTACCTACCCACCCACCCACCCACCCACAAGTACACCCACCCACCCACACACAAACAGACAGACTGTACTGATGCTACCCCCCCCCCCCCCCACCCCACCACCACCACAACCTTTCACCCCCTCCCCCCCCACCCCCCACACACACACACCAACACACCCACCTGAGTACTCATAAAAGTGTCACGAGCATCGCCCACGTGTTTCACTTTCAGGTTGTAGGTAGGTCCTACTCGCTTCTGCTGACTGTACCCGTTCCGCATGCTGGCCTGTGGAGGAGTAAGAATGAAATGTTATGGAGATTTTGTGGCCTGTGGAGATTTGTGGATATCATTTTAGATCTGTAGGGATTTTAGGGAGATTTGTTTAGATGTGTGGATATTTTGTGGAGATTTGTGGCCTGTGGAGGTAGGAGCAGAGATTTGGTTTTCAGTTCAGATCAGGTCATACATACACACACAAATAAAAACGAAAATACACACCTACATACACACACATACATTCATACACACACATACTTACACACATACATACCCACATACACACACATTCATACACACAAATAATTACACACAAATACACCCACCCACCCACCCACATACACCCACACACACATACACACACATACACACCTTGAGACCACCTCGGCTCTTGGTATTTGATCGGTCAACCGCAACTTCCAGCAAGTCCTTCATTGTGCGGCCGTCAAGATGGAAGAAGTTGCTGATGGGGTGTCCTGTCAGCACGATGTCAGGTAACCCAAATGCCATACCTGTTGAGGAGGCCAGGTCAGGTCAGGTCCAGTTAGGTCAGATCAGATCAGGTCAAGTCAAGTTAGGTCAGATCGGGACGGGTACAGTTAGGTCAGATCAGATCAGGTCAAGTCAAGTTAGGTCAGATCGGGACGGGTACAGTTAGGTCAGATCAGATCAGGTCAAATCAAGTTAGTTCAGATCAGGACAGGTACAGTTAGGTCAAATCAGATCAGGTCAAGTCAAGTTAGGTCAGATCGGGACAGGTACAGTTAGGTCAGATCAGATCAGGTCAAGTCAAGTTAGGTCAGATCGGGACAGGTACAGTTAGGTCAGATCAGGACAGGTACAGTTAGGTCAGATCAGATCAGGTCAAGTCAAGTTAGGTCAGATCAGGTACAGTTAGGTCAGATGAAATCAGGTCATAACAGGCCCAGTACATCAGATCAGATCAGGTCAAGTCAAGATAGGTCAGATCAGGACAGGTACAGTTAGGTCAGATCAGAGCAGGTCAAGTCAAGATAGGTCAGATCAGAACAGGTAAGAACAGGTCAGGTCCAGTTAGGTCAGATCAGATCAGGTCAAGTCAATTTAGGTCAGATCAGGACAGGTAAGAACAGGTCAGGTCCAGTTAGGTCAGATCAGATCAGGTCAAGTCAAGTTAGGTCAGATCAGGACAGGTAAGAACAGGTCAGGTCCAGTTAGGTCAGATCAGATCAGGTCAAGTCAAGTTAGGTCAGATCAGGACAGGTAAGAACAGGTCAGGTCCAGTTAGGTCAGATCAGGACAGGTCAAGTCAAGTTAGGTCAGATCAGGACAGAATAGATCAGATCAGTTCAGGCCAGGTCCAGTCAGGTCAAATTAGGTCCAGTTATGTCAAATCAGATCAGGTCAGGTCCAGTACAGTCAGATCAGAGGAG
This sequence comes from Microglena sp. YARC, assembly GCA_022414725.1. Lineage (NCBI taxonomy): Eukaryota > Viridiplantae > Chlorophyta > Chlorophyceae > Chlamydomonadales > Chlamydomonadaceae > Microglena > Microglena sp. YARC. The sequence goes on from JAJSRW010000342.1 coordinate 7,679, forward strand.
GTCGGGTCAAGTTAGGTCAGATCAGGACAGGATAGATCAGATCAGTTCAGGCCAGGTTCAGTCAGGTCAAATTAGGTCCAGTTATATCAGATCAGATCAGGTCAGGTCCAGCACAGTCAGATCAGAGGAGGTCAGGTCTAGTAAGGTCAGATCAGGGTAGGTCAGGCCCAGTTAGGTCAGGTCAGTTCAGGTCAGATCAGGTCAGATCAGGTCAGGTGGGGTTTGGTTTGGTTTGGTTTGATTAGGGTTCCCCCACTTCCCGGACTGCCCCACTCCCCACACCACTCCATGCCAGGGCACTACATGATGAGCATTGAAATTGAAATTGAAATTGTTACATCTGTGTAATACAGTTACTCACAGGACACCAAGCCGAAGCTAGCTATAGTCACCGACACTCCCCACTGCCCCACTCCACACTGCACCACTCCCCACTGCACCACTCCACGCCAGGGTACTACATGATGAGCACGACTGGGCGCTAGCGCGCAAGGTTATGGAGCCGGACTGCGCAATTGACGCAATTTTTTAAACCCCTCTGGGCGCAGCGTGCAAATGTCCGTTTTCAGTTGAGTCAAAAGCGCAACTGAAAAGGAGGCAGTTGCATCAAAAGCGCAACCCAAAATGAAAAAATGTGATACCCTGCTCCACCCACCCACCAGCAAGATACAACTTCTTTATCTCCCCAGGAGTGGGCATGATGTTGGTTAGGTCAGTGTGATACCCCACTCCCCACACCACTCCCCACTCCTCACACCACATCTCTTTAACTCCGCACACCTACCAGCAGGATACAGCTTCTTCATCTCCCCAGTAGTGGGCACGATCTTGGAGTTAGAGTCGACCTCAATCACGTGAGTGAGCATGTCAGCACGCCACAGTTCCATGCAAATGCTGATGCCATCGATGCCAGCCTTATCCCCTTCAAGACCTATCAGCTCTAGTTGCATCACCTGCACAAGCATGATAAGTTGTTTTGGTTGTTTTGAGGCGCTGGGAGGTTGGGGGGTGGATACACCTGCACAAGCGGTATTGATAAAGTTGTTTTGGTTGTTTTGAGGCGCTGGGAGGTTGGGGGGTGGATACACCTGCACAAGCGTATTGGTTGTTTTGGTTGTTTTGAGGCGCTGGGAGGTTGGGGGGGTGGGATACACCTGCACAAGCATGATAAGTTGTTTTGGTTGTTTTGAGGCGCTGGGAGGTTGGGGGGGTGGGATACACCTGCACAAGCGGTATTGGTTGTTTTGGTTGTTTTGAGGCGCTGGGAGGTTGGGGGGGTGGGATACACCTGCACAAGCATGATAAGTTGTTTTGGTTGTTTGAGGCGCTGGGAGTTGGGGGGTGAGATACACCTGCACAAGCGGTATTGGTTGTTTTGGTTGTTTTGAGGCGCTGGGAGGTTGGGGGGTGGATACACCTGCACAAGCGGTATTGGTTGTTTTGTTTGTTTTGTGGGCTGGGGTTGGGGGTGGGATACACCTGCACAAGCGGTATTGGTTGTTTTGGTTGTTTTGGAGGTTGGGGGGTGGGATACAATGCACAAGCCCAATCACACAATCACGTGAGTGAGCATGTCAGCGCGCCACGGTTCCATGCAAATGCTGATGCCATCGATGCCAGCCTTATATCCCCTTCAAGACCTATCAGCTCTAGTTGCATCACCTGCACACGCATGATAAGTTGTTTTGGGGGCTGGGATGGGTCGGTGGGTGGGTGGTGGTGTGGTTGGGGGTTGGGGAGTTGGGGGTGGTATGGATGGCTGTATGACCTGTACAAGCACGATTGTAGTTAGGGGGGGTTGGGTGGGGGTGGGTTGGGGGTGGGTATGGATGGCTGTATGACCTGTACAAGCACGATTGGTAGTTTGGGGGGTTGGGGTGGGTTGGGGGTTGGGGTTGGGGGTTGGGGTGGGTATGGATGACTGTATGACCTGTACAAGCACGATTGTAGTTTGGGGGGTTGGGGTGGGGTGGGGGTTGGGGGTTGGGGTGGGTATGGATGGCTGTATGACCTGTACAAGCACGATTGGTAGTTTGGGGGTTGGGTGGGTTGGGGTTGGGGGTTGGGGTTGGGGTGGGTATGGATGCTGTATGACCTGTACAAGCACGATTGTAGTTTGGGGGGTTGGTGGGTGGGGGTTGGGGGTGGGGGTGGGTATGGATGGCTGTTATGACCTGTACAAGCACGATTGTAGTTTGGGGGGGTTGGGGTGGGTTGGGGGTTGGGGAGTTGGGGTGGGTATGGATGGCTGTATGACCTGTACAAGCACGATTGGTAGTTTGGGGGGTTGGGGTGGGGTGGGGGTTGGGGTGGTATAGTTTGGGGGGTTAGGGGTTAGGGGGGTTGGGTGGTTGGGGGGTGGGGGGTTGGGGGTGGGATAGTTTGGGGGTTAGGGGTTAGGTGGGTTGGGGTGGGTTGGGGCTGGGGGTTGGGGGTGGGATAGTTTGGGGGGTTAGGGGTTAGGGGGGGGTGGGGGATGGTTGGGGGGTGGGATGGGATACGATGCACTTTCACGATTGGTTGTTTTGGGGGGGTGGGGTTGAGGCTGCATGACCTGCACACACCAGATTGTTTTTTGGGGTGGGGTGGGGGTTGGAGGGCTGCATGACCTGTACAAGCACGATTTGTTGTTTTGGGGGGTTGGGGGGTTTGAGGGCTGCATGACCCGCACACGCAAGCGGTTTTTTTTAGGGGGGGGGGAGGGGGGGGGGGGGGGGGGGGGGGGACTGCATGACCTGCACGAGCACGATTTGTTGTTTTGGGGGTTGGGGGGGTTGAGGACTGCATGACCCGCACACGCAAGATGTTTTTTTTAGGGAGGGGGGGGGGGGGGGGGGGGGGGGGGGGGGGCTGCATGACCTGCACGAGCACGATTGGTTGTTTTGGGGGGTGGGGGTTGGAGGGTTGGGGGTTGGGATACAATGCAAAAACATGATTGGTTGTTTTGGAGGGTTGACGGGTCGGAGGGTTGGCGGGTTGAGTTGGGGGGGATAAGGGGCAAAGGGGTTAGAGCACGGGGTATTGGTATAGTAGCTCCATTGGTTGTGTGTAAAATGCGAGGTGTGTGTGCCTTGGTGCAGCCCAGAGATCCCTTCAGCCTAATTTACTCCAGCTGCATGACGTGCACAAGCCCCAATGTTTGTATATTGCATGCGAGGTGTGTGTGCCTTGCAGTCCAAGGATGTGCATGTTCAGGGGTGCCTTGCGTCCATGCGAGGTGTGGGTATGTGAGGTGTGTGTGCCTTGGTGCAGTCCAGGGATCCTCATAGCTTAAACAGCTCCAACCGCATGCCGTGCACACGCCCCATTGCTTGTATATCACATGTGAGGTGTGTGTGCCTTGCGTCCATGCGAGGTGTGTGTATGCGAGGTGTGTGTGCCTTGGTGCAGTCCAGGGATCCCTTCAGCTTAAACAGCTCCAACTGCATGTCGTGCACACGCCCCATTGATTGTAAGTCACATGTGAGGTGTGTGTGCCTTGGTGCAGTCCAGGGATCCCCATAGCTTAAACAGCTCCAACTGCATGTCGTGCACACGCCCCATTGATTGTATGTCACATGTGAGGTGTGTGTGCCTTGGTGCAGTCCAGGGATCCCCATAGCTTAAACAGCTCCAACTGCATGTCGTGCACACGCCCCATTGATTGTATGTCACATGTGAGGTGTGTGTGCCTTGGTGCAGTCCAGGGATCCCCATAGCTTAAACAGCTCCAACTGCATGTCGTGCACACGCCCCATTGATTGTAAGTCACATGTGAGGTGTGTGTGCCTTGGTGCAGTCCAGGGATCCCCATAGCTTAAACAGCTCCAACTGCATGTCGTGCACACGCCCCATTGATTGTAAGTCACATGTGAGGTGTGTGTGCCTTGATGCAGCCCAGACATCCCTTCAGCTTAAACAGCTCCAACTGCATGTCGTGCACACGCCCCATTGATAGTATGTCACATGTGAGGTGTGTGTATCTTGTTGCAGTTAAGGGGTAGCCAATTAGGATGTAGGGATGCCCACCTTCCAAGATATTCCGCGGAGGTCTAGGGCCTGCCTGCCTGACTGACTGACCACCACCACCACTATCACCCCTCACCCCAACCGCAGGCTTACTCTTCTTGGCCAGCATCGAGCTGGTCACCAAGCTGAGACCACTTGGTCTCTCTCTCTTTCTCTCTCTCTCTCTCTCTCTCTCTCTCTCTCTCTCTCTCTCTCTCTCTCTCTCTCTCTCTCTCTCTCTCTCTCTGTATATCTCTCTCTGTATCTCTCTCTGTATCTCTCTCTCTGTATATATACATCTCTGTATACATCTCTCTCTCTCTGTATCTCTCTCTCTCTCTCTCTCTCTCTCTCTCTCTCTCTCTCTCTCTCTCTCTCTCTCTCTCTCTCTTATATATATATATATATTATATATATATATATATATATATATGCATATATAGATATATATGCTCTCTGTATCTCTCTCTCTCTCTGTATCTCTCCCTCTCTGTATATCTCTCTCTCTGTATATCTCTCTCTGTATATCTCTCTCTCTGTATATCTCTCTCCCTGTACATCTCTCTCTCTGTATATATATCCCCCTCCCCCCAACCTCACTCACCGCAGGCTTCATCTTCTTAGCCAGCATCGAGCTAGCCACCAAGCTGAGCCCACTAGGGTTCTCCGCCCTTTGGACATGGTCGGCGATGGGGACGGTGACGCCCACCTTCCAAGAGATCCCAGGGAGGTCTAGGGACTGGCTGGCTAACTCAATCAGTGTCTGCTCTCTTCTGTTACCAGTGCCTGTACAGGTGTGTGTGTGTGTGAGGGGGCGGTGGGGGTGGGGGGTGGGGGGGTTGATGGCGTGTGTGTGGGGGGGGTGTAGGGGTGTGTGGGGGGGGGGGGGGGGGAGGGGGTCATGGGGGGCCTGAATCAATTATGTGCTTTAATACTGATAAGGAGTGAGTGTGTGTGTGTGTGCATCTGTATTTGTGCATGTGCATGTGTCTGTGTATTCGCTCCCCACAACTGTGAAATGCACCCCGCACCCACAACCACACCTACACACACATTCACACCTACACACACACACGCACACCTACAAACACACGTACACCTACACTCACACCTAACCTACATCCAAACCCACAACCACACCTACACACACTCTCACACCTACAACTACACCTGCAGACACTCTCACACCTACACACGCACCTACACACACTCTCACACCTACACTAACACATACTCTCACACCTACACACTCACACAACTTCACGCACACCTACACACACTCTCACACCTACACCTACACACACTCTCACACCTTCACACACATACATCCAAACCTACACACACACACACCTACACCTACACTCACAACCCCTCTGCCGCACCTTGCTTCAGCACATCGAGAATGACACACACCCACACCTTCACACACATGCATCCAAACCTACACACACACACCTACATACACCCACACATACATACACACACATACATACACACACATACACCCACACATACACTCACAACCCCTATGCCGCACCTTGCTTCAGCACATCGAGAATGACACACCCACACCTTCACACACATACATCCGAACCTACACACACCCACACCTACATATACACACAAAACTACACCCACACCCACACCTAAACTCACAACCCCTCTGCCGCACCTTGCTTCAGCACATCGAGAATGACACTGATATTTAGACCCAGCATGGTGGAGGGCTCAAATCCAAACAGGGAGCTGGGAGAGTCACCAACCTCCGACACAGTCCCGTTCTCATCCATCACCAGCCGCAAACGCCTCTCGTCTAGAGCCTGAGGCAAACAAAAGAGAGAAAGAATAAATAAATAAATAAATAAGTACATAAATTAACAAATAATTTATACATCAAGAAATGCATATAACTAACTAACTAACTAACTAATAACTAACTAAATAACTAACTAAATAATAAATAAATGCATATATCTCATAAATAAATAAATACATAAATAAATAAATAAATAAATAAATACATAAAAGTATGTCTTATTCCGAAATAGTCCCGTTCTCATCTATCCCCAGACGCAGACGTCTCTCGTCTAGAGCCTGAGGCAAGCACCAGGTAGAGAGAATACATAAATAGTATACCTTATTACGACACAGTCCCGCTCTCATCCATCACCAGTCGCAGACGCCTCTCGTCTAGAGCCCCAGGCAAGCACAAGGTAGAGAGAATACATAAATAAACAAATAAACAAATAAATAAATAAATACATAAAAAAAAAAATGCCTTATTACGACACAGTCCCACTCTCATCCATCACCAGTTGCTAACACCTGTCGTCTACAGCCTAAGGCAAGCACAAGGATAGAGAATACATACATGAATAAATAAATAAATAAGTAAATAAATAAACAAACACCTAAATAAATAAATAGTATGCTTTTGTAATTGAACTGGTATACATGATTTTGAAACATAACATGTATACTTTAAAAAGCTTCACATCTGCTTCACGTAGACTTACTTCTGGGATGTTTAACTTATACTATCTCCATAGGTGCCTAAGTCCGAAAACGCCCTAAGTCGATACAAGAATGTGATACAGAGCCGTACATGGCCCAAACTGCTCTGAATCGAATTCTGTCAGGCTCATATTGTTTGCGACGGTGTCAGCTATGCGCGCAGCTACTTTTTGTGCGCGTTCGCATCTGGTTGCGAGCAGCCTTGTTCGGCAGGCCGGTGGCAGTACATCAGATGTGCGATAATTAGTGATACAAATCCAGATCGCGTCAGATACGAGGCCGCGCGAGCTATTTCGAAGAAAGGTACCTCGGGACGAAAGGCTTATCGAACCCCTGTTACAAGGTCGGAGGCTGCGCTTCAGCCTTGGCCTCGGAATCTACTGAAATAGCTGTACATCTCAAGATTTCACCTCCCTGTGGCCTACCACACCATGGCTCAGGATTAGGGTGTGTTTTCAATGATCTACCCCAAATCAAAAACTGAGTTCAGATGTGGATGTTTGAAGACAAATTAAAAATAAAGTTTGTTTTTTGTATTTATTTACAAAAATATTAGAATTTTCAATTTTCGAAAAAAAAGAGAAAGTTGTTCTGCACGCTACATTTTAAGATAGAGCAAAACCGAGGCCCAAAATGTTTCAATTGAGGCTGTGCAACTCTGACCTAGACTTAGGACACCCACGAAATGTAAATAATCAGTGTTTTGGGGGTCTGTACTCAACTGTATTGCCTGTGTACTGCCTTCCAAGGCTTTCCGTAATAACTACTGGTAGGGAAAGACGTTACACAACATTTGGACCCAGTGTTCTTTGAAAATGGCTTGTTTCGGTCGCGATAGGCTCCGTATCACTTCCTACGTAAAACACGTACCGACTTAGGGAACCCCATGGTAACAAATTAGCATGTTTCACTTGACCTGGTCCCCACCGTTTGAGAAAACCCTAATCCGAGTATTTGTGTGTTGAACTGATGTGGTTGGGCAACTTATTAGCAAAAAATCTTTGTTTTGGGGCTTGAGGGCATAGCCTCAATCCATCCGTATCACTCAGGGTCTGACTTAGGCACCTATGGAGATATTCTGCATAAAAATATAATTCAAGATATTTTTCTTCATTGCTTCCTTATCACCCATCCTGTTTCGACGAATGGCTCAATAGTAGAGCTCATTGAAATGATGAAGGCGCCGGGTTTGAAAAGCTCTAGTGCGCTTTAGTGTTGGCGGCTGCTGTCAACTGCCATGGTTGCTTTGTCTGGGTAAAGTAACAGCCCGTTCCCTACCGCCGTAAGACGGGGCTCCCTTATCATTACTTTATCAGTTAATTGAATTGGTATAACTAATTTTGGAACATAACGTTTGACTTAAACATAAATTGGCATCAAGTTTGACGTGGACTTAATCCTGGGATTGTTAATTTTTTTCTATTATAAATAAAAATATAATTCAAGATGTATTTCATCATAGCTTCCCTTTCACCCACCTTCTCTATACGAAAGGTTCAATCGTAGAGCTTGTTCCCTACCGCCGTTAGACGGGCTTCCCTTAATACCACACCTTACCAGGCGTTATCGTTACTTTTTTTCGTTTCACCCACCTTCTCTATTCGAATGGCTCAATCGTAGAGCTCGTTCCCTACCGCCGTTAGACGGGCTTCCCTAAATACCTCGCCCTATAGGCGTTAGCATTATTTTGTTTGTTTCACCCACCTCTTCTATTCGAATGGCTAATTCGTACAGCTCGTTCCCCACCGCGGTTAGAAGGGCTTCCCTGAATACCACGCCCTACCAGGCGTTATCGTAACTTTGTTTTGTTTACCCACTTCTTCTATTCGAATGGCTAAATCGTAGAGCTTGTTCCCTACCGCCAATAGACGGGCTTCTCTGAATACCACGCCCTACCAGGCGTTATCGTTACTTTGTTTCGTTTCACCCACCACCTTAATACCAATGGCTCAATCGTAGAGCTTGTTCCCTACCGCCAATAGACGGGCTTCTCTGAATACCACGCCCTACCAGGCGTTATCGTTACTTTGTTTCGTTTCACCCACCACCTTAATACCAATGGCTCAATCGTAGAGCTCGTTCCCTACCGCCAGTAGACGGGCTTCCCTGAATACCACACCCAACCAGGCGTTATCGTAACTTTGTTTTGGTTACCCACTTCTTCTATTCGAATGGCTAAATCGTAGAGCTCGTTCCCCACCGCCATTAGACGGGCTTCTCTGAATACCACACCCAACCAGGCGTTATCGTAACTTTGTTTTGGTTACCCACTTCTTCTATTCGAATGGCTAAATCGTAGAGCTTGTTCCCTACCGCCAGTAGACGGGCTTCTCTGAATACCACGCCCTACCAGGTGTTATCGTTACTTTGTTTTGTTTCACCCACCCCCTTAATACCAATGGCTAAATTGTAGAGCTCGTTCCCTACCCCCGTTAGACGGGCTTCCCTTAATACCACGCCCTACCAGGCGTTATCATTACTTGTTTTCGTTCCACCCACCTACTCTATGCTCAGATGCTGCAACGTCATCACGTGGTACACCTCGTCCACCCACGTCCTCCTGCTCATCTGGTGTGTATGTGTGGTCGTGGCGTGTGGTGGTGTGTGTGTGTGTGGTGGTGGTGTGTGATATGTGTCTCCATAGCTTTCCCTACCACCCACCTACTCAATGCTCAAATGCTGCAACGTCATCACGTGATACACCTCATCCACCCACGTCCTCCTACTCATCTGGTGTGTGTGTGGTGGTGGTGTGTGGTGGTGTGTGTGTGTGTGTGTGTGTGTGGTGGTGGTGTGTGATATGTGTCTCCATAGCTTCCCTTCCACACACCTCCTCAATGCTCAAATGATGCAACGTCATCACGTGGTACCCCTCATCCACCCACATCCTCCTACTCATCTGGTGTGTGTGTGTGGTCGTGGTGTGTGGTGGTGTGTGTGGTGTTTGTGGTGGTGGTGTGTGATATGTGTCTCCATAGTTTCCCTTCCACCCACCTCCTCAATACTCAAATGCTGCAACGCCATCACGTGAAACACCTCATCCACCCACGTCCTCCTACTCATCTGGTGTGTGTGTGGTGGTGGTGTGTGGTGGTGTGTGTGTGTGGTGGTGGTGTGTGATATGTGTCTCCATAGCTTCCCTTCCACCCACCTCCTCAATACTCAAATGATGCAACGTCATCACGTGGTACACCTCATCCACCCACGTCCTCCTACTCATCTGGTGTGTGTGTGTGGTGGTGGTGTGTGGTGGTGTGTGTGTGTGTGGTGGTGGTGTGTGGTGGTGTGTGTGTGTGGTGGTGGTGTGTGATATGTGTCTCCATAGCTTTCCCTTCCACCCACCTCCTCAATGCTCAAATGCTGCAACGTCATCACGTGATACACCTCATCCACCCACGTCCTCCTGCTCATCTGGTGTGTGTGTGGTGGTGGTGTGTGGTGGTGTGTGTGTGTGGTGGTGGTGTGTGATATGTGTCTCCATAGCTTCCCTTCCACCCACCTCCTCAATGCTCAAATGATGCAACGCCATCACGTGATACAGACTTCGAAAAAGCTTGACAAGGCTCCCTTATAACCACGCCCTACCAGGCTTTATCATTAATTTTTGTTCGTTTCACTCACCTCCTCAATACTCAAATGCTGCAACGTCATCACGTGGTACACCTCGTCCACCCACATCCTCCTGCTCATCTGCAGCTTGAAGGGGAACATTAGGGGGGCCTCCCCGAGGGATATCTTGGGCCGCAGCTGACTCAGCTGGTCTCCCTGCCCCCCTTGGAGCAGCATGCTGAGGCCTGATCGGCAGCTGTAGGGGGGCGGTGCCGAGTTGGGGATGTTGGTGCCGAGGAAGCGGTGGAGGTGGCTGAAGGGCTCAGGTAGGATGTTTTCAAGGGCGTTGGGGATGTTGTTGGCCATGAGTACCTTGGGGGTGCTGCCTAATATGTCGGCAAGGTTCTTGGTCACGTGGAGAATGCGGCCCTGAAGGTGGTGGTGGTGGTTGGTGGTTGGGTGGTTGGTGGTGGGTGGTTAGGAGAAGGGGGAGGGGGGGGGGGGGGGGGGGGGGGGGGGGGGGGGACATGGAGAATGCGGCCCTGAAGGTGGTGGTGTGTTGATGTGGTGGTGGTGTGTTGATGTGGTGGTGGTGTGTTGATGTGGTGGTGGTGTGTTGATGTGGTGGTGGTGTGTTGATGTGGTGGTGGAGGGTTGATGTGGTGGTGGTGGGTTGTTGTGGTGGTGGTGGTGGTGATGTTTTCAAGGTTATTGTGTGTGTTGTTGGCCATGAGTACCTTGGGGGTGCTGCCTAACATGTTGGCAAGGTTCTTGGTCACGTGGAGAATGCGGCCCTGGTGGTGGTGGTGCTGGTGTGTGTGCTTGGGGGGGAGTGGTGGTGGTGGTGGTTGGTTGTGACATGGAGAATGCCGCCCTGAAGATGGTGGTACTGGTGTGTGTGTGTGTGTGTATGCTTGGGGGGGAGTGGTGGTGGTGGTGGTTGGTTGTGGCATGGAGAATGCCGCCCTGAAGATGGTGGTACTGGTGTGTGTGTGTGTGTGTGTGTGTGTATGCTTGGGGGGGAGTGGTGGTGGTGGTGGTGGTTGGTTGTGACATGGAGAATGCGGCCTTGAAGATGGTGGTACTGGAGTGTGTGTGTGTGTATGCTTGGGGGGGAGTGGTGGTGGTGGGTGGTAAGGTGGGTGGGTGGTGACGTGGAGAATGCGGCCCTGGAGGTGGTGGTGGTGGTGTGTGTGCTTGAGTGTGGTGAGGTGTGGTGAGGTGTGGTATGGTATGGTGACGTGTGGTGTGGTGTGGTGTAGTGAGGTGTGGTGAAGTGTGGTGTGGTCTGGTGAGGTGTGGTGTGGTGTGGGCGTATATGGTATGGTGTGTAAACTTAGATGGTGTTAAGACACTGCCCGTTTAGGCACCAACCTTAAACCCTAAAGCCTAATCTAAGTACCTTGAGTCAAACACCACTAGACACCTGTTTAGACACCAACCCTAAACCCTAAAGTCTAACCTAAGTACCTTGAGTCAAACACCGCTAGACACCTGTTTAGGCACCAGACCTGAACCTTAAACCCTAACCTAAGTAACTTGAGTCAAACACCACTAGACACCTGTTTAGACACTGCCCGTTTAGGCTCCAACCCTAAACCCTAAAGCCTAACCTAAGTAACTTGAGTCAAACACCACTAGACACCTGTTTAGACACTGCCCGTTTAGGCACCAACCCTAAACCCTAAAGCCTGACCTAAGTGCCTTGAGTCAAACACCACTAGACACCTGTTTAGACACTGCCCTTTTAGGCACCAACCCTAAAATCTAAAGCCTAACCAACCCTTAACCGAATAACCAACTTACCTTGGGATCAGACACCAGCATAAACTGAGACAAAGGACATTGCCCTTTTAGGCACCGACCCCAAACCCTGACCTACTTACCTTGGGATCAGACACCAGCATAAACTGAGACTTTCGATATTGCCCTTTTAGGCAACGACCCCAAACCCTGACCTACTCACCTTGGGATCAGACACCAGCATGAACTGAGACTTTGGACATTGCCCATTTAGGCGCCGACCCCTAACCCTGACCTACTCACCTTGGGATCAGACACCAGCATAAACTGAGACTTTCGATATTGCCCTTTTAGGCAACGACCCCAAACCCTGACCTACTCACCTTGGGATCAGACACCAGCATGAACTGAGACTTTGGACATTGCCCATTTAGGCGCCGACCCCTAACCCTGACCTACTCACCTTGGGATCAGACACCAGCATAAACTGAGACTTTCGATATTGCCCTTTTAGGCAACAACCCCAAACCCTGACCTACTTACCTTGGGATCAGACACCAGCATAAACTGAGACTTTGGACATTGCCCTTTTAGGCACCGACCCCAAACCCTGACCTACTCACCTTGGGATCAGACACCAGCATAAAACTGAGACTTGGACACTGCCAATGGCCCCTAGGCACCGACCCCAAACCCTGACCTACTCACCTTGGGATCAGACACCAGCATGAACTGAGGCTTTGGACATTGCCCTTTTAGGCAACAACCCCAAACCCTGACCTACTCACATTGGGATCAGACACCAGCATGAACTGAGACTTTGGACATTGCCCATTTAGGCACCGACCCCAAACCCTGACCTACTCACCTTGGGATCAGACACCAACATGAACTGAGACTTTGAAAAATTGCCCATTTAGGCACCGACCCCAAACCCTGACCTACTTACCTTGGGATCAGACACCAGCATAAACTGAGACTTTCGATATGGCCCTTTTAGGCAACGACCCCAAACCCTGACCTACTCACCTTGGGATCAGACACCGGCATAAACTGAGACTTTCGATATTGCCCTTTTAGGCACCGACCCCAAACCCTGACCTACTCACCTTGGGATCAGACACCAGCATGAACTGAGACTTTGGACATTGCCCATTTAGGCGCCGACCCCAAACCCTGACCTACTCACCTTGGGATCAGACACCAGCATAAACTGAGACTTTCGATATTGCCCTTTTAGGCACCGACCCCAAACCCTGACCTACTTACCTTGGGATCAGACACCAGCATAAACTGAGACTTTCGATATTGCCCATTTAGGCGCCGACCCCAAACCCTGACCTACTCACCTTGGGATCAGACACCAGCATGAACTGAGACTTTGGACATTGCCCATTTAGGCGCCGACCCCAAACCCTGACCTACTCACCTTGGGATCAGACACCAGCATAAACTGAGACTTTCGATACGGCCCTTTTAGGCAAGGACCCCAAACCCTGACCTACTCACCTTGGGATCAGACACCAGCATAAACTGAGACTTTCGATATTGCCCTTTTAGGCAACAACCCCAAACCCTGACCTACTTACCTTGGGATCAGACACCAGCATAAACTGAGACTTTCGATATTGCCCTTTTAGGCAACGACCCCAAACCCTGACCTACCCACCTTGGGATCAGACACCAGCATAAACTGAGACTTTCGATATTGCCCTTTTAGGCACCGACCCCAAACCCTGACCTACTCACCTTGGGATCAGACACCAGCATGAACTGAGACTTTGGAGGTGTGGCGAATGTGAGGCGGATAATGTGGAAGCGGAGAGCACCAGTGCCTGCAGGTCACAGGGTGTGGGTGGTGTTGGTGTTGGTGCTGGTGCAGGTCACAGGGAGTGGGTGGTGTTGGTGTTGGTGCTGGTGCAGGTCACAGGGAGTGGGTGGTGTTGGTGTTGGTGTTGGTCGTGTAGTTGGTGTTGGTGACCAATGTGAGGCGGATAAGGTGGAAGCCAAGTGTCCCAGTGCCTGCAGGTCACAGGGTGTGGGTGGTGTTGGTGTTGGTGCTGGTGCAGGTCACAGGGTGTGGGTGGTGTTGGTGCTGGTGCAGGTCACAGGGAGTGGGTGGTGTTGGTGTTGGTGCTGGTGCAGGTCACAGGGAGTGGGTGGTGTTGGTGTTGGTGCTGGTGCAGGTCATAGGGTGTGGGTTGATTGGTGTTGGTGCTGTGTGCAGGTCACAGGGTGTGGGTGGTGTTGGTGTTGGTGCTGGTGCAGGTCACAGGGTGTGGGTGGTGTTGGTGTTGGTGCTGGTGCAGGTCACAGGGTGTGGGTGGTGTTGGTGTTGGTGCTGGTGCAGGTCACAGGGTGTGGGTGGTTGGTGTTTGGTGCTGGTGCAGGTCACAGGGTGTGGGTGGTGTTGGTGTTGGTGCTGGTGCAGGTCACAGGGTGTGGGTGGTGTTGGTGTTGGTGCTGGTGCAGGTCACAGGGTGGTGGGTGGTGTTGGTGTTGTGCTGGTGCAGGTCACAGGGTGTGGGTGGTGTTGGTGTTGGTGCTGGTGCAGGTCACAGGGAGTGGGTGGTGTTGGTGTTGGTGCTGGTGCAGGTCACAGGGTGTGGGTGGTGTTGGTGTTGGTGCTGGTGCAGGTCACAGGGAGTGGGTGGTGTTGGTGTTGGTGCTGGTGCAGGTCACAGGGTGTGGGTGGTGTTGGTGTTGGTGCTGGTGCAGGTCACAGGGTGTGGGGGTGTTGGTGTTGGTGCTGGTGCAGGTCACAGGGTGTGGGTGGTGTTGGTGTTGGTGTGGTGCAGGTCACAGGGGTGTGGGTGGTGTTGGTGTTGGTGCTGGTGCAGGTCACAGGGTGTGGGTGGTGTTGGTGTTGGTGCTGGTGCAGGTCACAGGGTGTGGGTGGTGTTGGTGTTGGTGCTGGTGCAGGTCACAGGGTGTGGGTGGTGTTGATGTTGGTGCTGGTGCAGGTCACAGGGTGTGGGTGGTGTTGGTGTTGGTGTTGGTGTTGGTCGCGAATGTAAGGCGGATATTGTGGAAGCAGAGAGCCCCAGTGCCTGCAGGTCGCAGGGTGTGGGTGGTGTTGGTGTTGGTGTTGGTGTTGGTGTTGGTGTTGGTGTTGGTGTTGGTGTTGGTCGCGAATGTAAGGTGGATATTGTGGAAGCGGAGAGCCCCAGTGCCTGCAGGTCGCAGGGTGTGGGTGGTGTTGGTGTTGGTGTTTGGTGTTGGTGTTGGTGTTGATATTGGTGGCCAATGTGGGGCGGATAATGTGGAATTGGAGTGCCCCAGTACCGGTAGATCACAGGGTGTGGGTGGTGTTGGTGTTGGTGTTGGTGTTGGTGGCGAATGTTAGGTGGATAATGTGGACGCCAAGTGCCTCAGTACCGGCAGATCACAGGCAGCGTAAGTTAAGCATAGATCATGATTAACGCTTATGCATGTATGTTACAGTCCAGGGGTAGGCCAAATAGGCTAAAGGGACTTGCCCAATCCTATAGGAAGGCTTAAAAGGAAAAAGCACTGACGAACTGAACCCAAACAATTGTTTAACCGGCGGGGGCCCTGAGTCCGTGCTACAGTGATAATTAACGCGTATGGGATGTAACATAGTCAGAGAGAGGCAATTTTATATCATGCCATCATATGATATCATGCCATCATATGATATCATGTCATGCCTGCAGTCTGACTAGGCTCAAGTCACCATTCATATACGATATCATATAATGCAATGTGTATGATATCATATGATATCAGACTCACCTTTGGTCAACATCATATGATACGACGGTCCCTAAGCATGGTCCATTATACAGTGCGACAGTTGGGCAGCATGATAATCCTCCAACCATTCTCCAATATAAAATTCCAGGGGCCGAGTAATTTAGAGTCACAAATAAACAACACTATATTTCCAATTACAAAGAAGAAGTACCAATAAACCCTTTAACAACAACAAACCACCATTCAAATCAACCACCAACCTCCATTCACATCAACCACCAACCACCATTCACATCAACCTCCAACCACCATTCACATCAACCTCCAACCACCATTCACATCAACCCCCAACCACCATTCACATGGTTCATTATACAGTGTGACAGCTGAGCAGTATGACAACGGACCAATCACACTATCATTCACGTACAATCTTCAGATTCACATCAACAACCAAACACCATTCACAACAACCACCACCAACAACCAACCACCTACATTATTCATATTCACATCAACCACCAACCACCATTCACACCAACCACCATTCACACCACCAAACCCCAACAACCATTCACCTGCGTTCTTCAGATTTACAACCACCACCAACCACCATTCACACCAACCACCATTCACCTGCGTTCTTCAGATTCACACCAACCACCAACCACCACCAACCACCATTCACCAGCGTTCTTCAGATTCACATCAACCACCAACCACCATTCACCTGCGTTCTTCAGATTTACATCAACCACCAACCACCATTCACACCAACCACCATTCACCTGCGTTCTTCAGATTCACACCAACCACCACCAACCACCATTCACCTGCATTCTTCAGATTCACATTACAAACCAGCAACCACCACAACCACCATTCACACCAACCACCATTCACCTGCAGTCTTTCAGATCACACCAACCACCAACCACCACCACCATTCACCTGCATTCTTCAGATTCACATCAACCACCAACCACCACCAAACACCATTCATCTGCGTTCTTCAGATTCACACCAACCACCATTCACACCAACCACCATTCACCTGCATTCTGCAGATTCACATCAACCACCACAGGGTCGGTGAATTTGTGATTGAACTTAACACCCTTGGCCACCCACTCCTGATCCACCAGAGGCAGCCGCCCAGACAGACTGCCATCGTTGTTCGCAAAAGGTGAGCCCGACGGATCCAAACCATCCCCCCTCTCACTGAACTCCCTGCCCATGGGTCTGAAGGCGGCGTTCACGATCGTTGTCCAGAGAGAGTGGGAATCTTCGGTTGGGGACATCGCACGTGCTACCGAATTGTCCGGGGGCTGGGTGGCCATGCTTGGGCTGGGTCGGAGTGACATGGCGGTCATGGGGGTGGCAGTGGGCGGAGAGAGCTGGGCTGGGGTGGGGAGAGCATCGATGCGCGAGCTTGCTTGAGCAGACTGCGGTGGCAAGGGTTTAGGGTTTAAGGTTTAGGGTTTAGGTTTATAACTTGTTTCCCGGGGCAGCATCGATGCACGAGCTTGCTTGAGCAGACTGCGGTGGCAAGGGTTTTGGGTTTAGGCTTCAGGGTTATAATCTGGTGACAACATAGATGCTTAAGCTTGCTTGATACATACATACATACATACGTACATAAAGCATACCATACATACATACATACATGAATACGTGAATACACATACATACATACGTACATACATACATGAATATACATACATGAAATACGTACATACATGAATACGTACATGAATACGTACATGAATACGAACATACATACGTACAAACATACGTACATACTATACATACATGACATACATACAATACACATACATACATACATACATACATAACATACATACATAACCATACAGTACACACATACATGTCATACATACTACGTACACCGACTGACCACCTCATGGCATCGCACCAGAGACGTAGTAGTATTAACTGCTACACATACACACACATACACACCTGTCCACCTCACGGCATTGCACCAGAGAAGCAGTTGTACTGCCATCCAGGTCCGTCGGTTTGTACCCAAACCAGTCACCCAACCGTGAAAGGTAAGAATCCACAGACAGCACCTGGCCCGTGGGGAGAATCCAAATCATAGCAGTGCATGGGTCCATTGGCGTGGCCTCGATCAGTCCCATGAACCGGCTATCGTCCCGGATGCCGGATATTTTAGTGACGGTTAGCTGGATTGGGAAGATGTAACGATCCTTGTGGAGGGCTAAGAAGGGCACTGTCTTGTCGATGACGTTGCTGCTTGTCGATTCTGCTTCCACGTAGTTCCGGATGTAGGAGTGGTGGAATTCGGCAGCTGGAGGGGGGACCAAGAGGGAGACGCTTTTCCCACGCAACTCAGACTTGTTGTAGCCGAACCTTCATAGAGGGGGTGCAGTGGTGAGTGGGGGTGGGGATGGGTGTGGGTGCAGGTGGAGGTGGAGATGGTGTGTGTGCGAGGGGGGGGTGGGGGGGGAGGGTGCGAGGGGGGGGGAGGGGGTGTGGTGGTGGTGGTGGGTGAAATTGTAAATGGAACCCACTTGCGTAACAATGTTGACAAAGAGGGAGAACACTTTCACCACGCAGCTCATACTTGTTGTAGCCAAACCTTAATGGGAGGGGGTGGGCAGAGGGGGGGGGGGGGGTGGGGGGGGGGGGGGGGGGTGGGGGGGGGGGTCAACAGAAGACAGCAAAATAAATACCACCATTAAAGTATAAACAGACACTCGGCTCAAGGGTAGTAAGAGAATCAGTTTCCCAAGTTCCCATCCTGGCATCACCGTTCACCCTTCTTGGTGAATGGGGGAAGGGCAGGGGGGAGGTGGGGGGAGGGAGGGGGGAGTGGGGGTATGGCAGGGGGGGTTAGTTGGGGGGGGGGGGAAGTGGGGTGGGGTATGGTGTAGGGCAGGGAGGGGGGGGGGGGGGGTGGGGGGGGGGGGGGGGTAGGGCAGTGGGGTTGGGATAGGGCAAGGGCAGTGGGTTGGGGTAGGTGTAGGTGGCGATTGCCACAACCAATGCATAGGTCTCACACATAATCGTTGAAGGGGGGAAGGGGCAGGTGGGGGAAGGGGGGAGGTGGGGGTTGGCAAGGGGGGGGGGGTAGGGGTTTCAAGGGGAGTAGGGCTGGGGGAGAGGTGGGGGTAGGGCAGGGGGGGGGGTGAGGGGGTGATCGCAACCATCATAGCATAAGTCACATCTCGATTGAAGGGGGGTGGGCAGGGGGCGAGGTGGGGTAGGGCAGGGGGGTGGGGGGGGGGGGGGGGGGGGGGGTGTTTGGGGGTAGGTGTGACTGCAACCATCATAGCATCCACACACATTCTCGCTTGAAGGGTGAGTAGGGACAGGTGGGGGTGGGGTAGAGGTAGAGGGTGATCGCATCCATCAAGGAAGGGGCAGGGGGTTAGGATGGGGTAGGGCAGGGTGGGGGGGGTAGGTGGTGATTGCAAATACCAATCATAGCATCAACAGGCACATTTGTCGTTGAAGGGAAGTAGGGCCAGGGAACAGGGACAGGGGGGGGGGGGGGGGGGGGTAGAGGTAGAGGGTGATACGCATCCATCAAGGAATGGGGCAGGGGGTAGGCGTGGGGTAGGGCAGGGGGGGGGGTAGGTGGTGATTGCAACCATCATAGCATCACACTGCATCTCGTTGAAGGGGAG
>JAJSRW010001900.1:0-28457 GCA_022414725.1 Microglena sp. YARC
CTATGATTTATAATCACTGATGGACTACAATGTAGCAACGATGCAGCTTGAACCGCTTGAGCTTGACCAATCAGTTGCAACACATTGACACTGAAAGACATATCGATTGGGATACAGGGAAGATTTTCCTCCGGTCTACTCGTTGATCTCCACCGGTACTAAGGACACCTTAGGGTTTACATCCTCCAGTTGTCAGCGTGATCAGGTTCAATAGTGGACTGCAGGGCTCTGCCGCTAATCAGGGTTTAAGCTTAATTATTGCAGCGCTGGAACAGGTTTTACTACCGTGCACAAACCACACACTTTGGATACCCTAGATTACCGTAGACTCGTGAGTTACATGGCAGACAGCGCATTTTGGTTTACATTTCAGGTAAACGTTTGCGGCCCCCAGAGCAGAGAGATAGACTGATGAGAGGCGATAAACCGTGAAGCTACAAGAACAAATGGATCCGAAGCCGAATTCTTGGTTCAAAATTTTAAGGTAAATTAGTCGGAGATCCAACAATAAGAAAACTTAATAAAATATAACCCAAACAGGAAATGCCCACGGGAGTGGACACTGGGGTGAGGGCCTGACGTGAGCTGGAACTGGCGCCGCGCATTTTGATTACATTTCAGGTAACATTTGCGGCCCGGCGTGGCACTGGTGGGGGACTCGTGAGCTAGACCTGGCGACGCGCATTTTGGTTACTTTCAGGTAACATTTGCGGCCAGGCCGTTGGACTGTTCCCGTGGGGATACGTGAGTAGACTGGCCGACGCGATTTTTTGGTTACATTCAGGTACATTTTGCCGGGCCGGCGTGGCACTGCGTGAGGGACTACCGTGAGCTAGAGCTGGCGACGCCGCATTTTTTGGTTACATTGGTAATTTCGGGCCCGATCCCCGGGTGGCAATGCGTGGCATGGGACTACGTAGCTAGACCTGGCGACGCGCATTTGGTTACATTTTCAGGTAACAATTTTGCGGCCCGGCCGTGGCACTGCCGTGAGGGACTACGTTTGAGCTAGTGGCGAGGCGATTTGTTACATTTCAGGTAACATTTGCGGCCCCGCAGGCCGGGCACTGCCCGTGGGCCTACCTGTGAGCTAGACCTGGTCGACGCGCATTTTGGTTACATTTCAACGGTAAATCTGGGCGGCCGTGGCACTGCGTGAGGGATACCGTGAGCTAGACCTGGCCAGACGCGCATTTTTTTTTTTTTTTTTGCTTACATTTCAGGTAACATTTGCCGGCCCAACGTGGCACTGCCGTGGGGGACTCACCGTGAGCTAGATGGCGACGCGGCAATTTTGTTACATTATCAGGAGGTAACATGTTGCGGCCCAGGCCGTGGCACTGCCGTGAGGGACTACCGTGAGCTAGACTGGCCGAGCCGCATTTTGGTTACATTTTCAGTAACTTTTGCGGCCAGGAGTGCACGCCGTGGGGGGACTACGTGAGCTAGACCTGGCCCGACGCCGCATTTTTGTTACATTCAGGTAACATTTTGCGGCTCTGGTGGGGGACTACCGTGAGCATAGACCTGGCCGACGCGCATTTTGGTTACATTTTAGTAACATTTGCGCCTCGCGTGGAACTACACTAACCAGTGATAGTACCGTGAGACTTTCAAGTAACCGTGAGACAAGCGTGAGACCTTCCGTGAACCCAAGAGACAACCCAGATTTACGTGAGGCAACAGAGGCTACTCAAGCGCTTTGTGGTCGGACGCGCATTCCTCTTCCCCGGACATAAGGTGGACTTCAGAGAGCAGAACTTACGCAACCTAAGTGGCTGCTCCTTTTTTACCAGCCTGGCGCAGGGGCCTCTGACCCAGCACCCTGTTTTGGCTCTGAAAATGTAGTGTTTCATTGGTATTACTTTGGGGCTTCCAGCCAGGCCCAACCACACCCGCAGCAGAGACAGCAAAAATCTTATAATAATTCCATAAATCAACCCTGACGTCTGATTGTCCTGATTTTTGTGCATAAATCTGAAAAAAAACGCCCGATCTACGTAGGTGGACTCAGGCAGTAGGATGCAGTTGGTTCAGAAGTGTTTCATATATCAGAACTTGTAAGGTAAAGGCAGACGCAACGGGTAACGAGGGAAGAATTTCGGAATAGAGACTCACCATACCCTTTTTCGTTGGTCCCAAGACTTGGTATACAGTAAGATATAATTTAAACAAAGCTATAACCAGAAGGACAGAGTAGAAAAACAAGTTTTGGACAGTGTCGTCCGCGAAAGCTCGCAGCTTATTTGCTCCCCAGGGTTACACCAGAGCAGGTACTTGGGCAAGAATTTTCGATCATGAGACTCACAGACTTTTCGTTGGTCCCAAGACTTGGTATACAGGCTAAGATATAATTTAAACAAAGCTATAACGGCAAGAAAAGTACAAAGGAGTAGAAAACAAGTTTGGAGTTGTCGTCGGAGCTCGCAGCTTATTTGCTCCCCCTAGGTTACCCAGAGCAGGTACTTGGGCAAGAATTTCGAGATGAGATTCGAAACAATTGGTCCCCAATTAAGTAGATATAACTTAACACCAAGCATAAAGAAGGACAAGAGTAGAAAACAAGTGTTGAGTTGTGTCGAGCTGAGCCCTTACCCCTAGGGGTTACACCCAGAGCAGGTACTTGGGCAAGATCTTTTTAAATGAGAGAGCATTCGAAACAAATTGGCCAAGAGTTTGTGTAGGCTTAGATATGATTTAAACGAAAGATGGAATCAGAAGGTTATTAATAGAGTAGAAAATTTGGGTTGAGCTGGCCCCTAGGGGTTACACCCAGAGCAGGTACTTGGGCAAGATCTTTTTAAATGAGAGAGCATTCGAAACAAATTGGATGGCCCAAGAGTTTGTGTATGGCTAGATATGACTTAAACCGACCTGTGGGCCAAGGGAAAGGGTCAGGAGGTAAAAAAATAGAGTTTGGGTGAGCTGAGCCCCCCTAGGGTTACACCCAGAGCAGGTACTTGGGCAAGATCTTTTTAAATGAGAGAGCATTCGAAACAAATTGGATGGCCCAAGAGTTTGTGTATGGCTAGATATGACTTAAACCGACTGTGGCAAGAGGAAAGGGTCAGGAATCAGGTATTAATAAATAGAGAAAATGTTGGGTGAGCTGAGCCCCTAGGGTTACACCCAGAGCAGGTACTTGGGCAAGATCTTTTTAAATGAGAGAGCATTCGAAACAAATTGGATGGCCCCAAGAGTTTGTGTATGGCTAGATATGACTTAAACCGACCTGTGGCCAAGAGGAAAGGGTCAGGAATCAGGTATTAATAAATAGAGAAAATGTTGGGTGAGCTGAGCCCCCTAGGGTTACACCCAGAGCAGGTACTTGGGCAAGATCTTTTTAAATGAGAGAGCATTCGAAACAAATTGGATGGCCCCAAGAGTTTGTGTATGGCTAGATATGACTTAAACCGACCTGTGGCCAAGAGGAAAGGGTCAGGAATCAGGTATTAATAAATAGAGAAAATGTTGGGTGAGCTGAGCCCCTAGGGTTACACCAGAGCAGGTACTTGGGCAAGATCTTTTTAAATGAGAGAGCATTCGAAACAAATTGGATGGCCCCAAGAGTTTGTGTATGGCTAGATATGACTTAAACCGACCTGTGGCCAAGAGGAAAGGGTCAGGAATCAGGTATTAATAAATAGAGAAAATGTTGGGTGAGCTGAGCCCCCTAGGGTTACACCCAGAGCAGGTACTTGGGCAAGATCTTTTTAAATGAGAGAGCATTCGAAACAAATTGGATGGCCCAAGAGTTTGTGTATGGCTAGATATGACTTAAACCGACCTGTGGCCAAGAGGAAAGGGTCAGGAATCAGGTATTAATAAATAGAGAAAATGTTGGGTGAGCTGAGCCCCCTAGGGTTACACCAGAGCAGGTACTTGGGCAAGATCTTTTTAAATGAGAGAGCATTCGAAACAAATTGGATGGCCCCAAGAGTTTGTGTATGGCTAGATATGACTTAAACCGACCTGTGGCCAAGAGGAAAGGGTCAGGAATCAGGTATTAATAAATAGAGAAAATGTTGGGTGAGCTGAGCCCCTAGGGTTACACCCAGAGCAGGTACTTGGGCAAGATCTTTTTAAATGAGAGAGCATTCGAAACAAATTGGATGGCCCAAGAGTTTGTGTATGGCTAGATATGACTTAAACGACCTGTGGCCAAGAGGAAAGGGTCAGGAATCAGGTATTAATAAATAGAGAAAATGTTGGGTGAGCTGAGCCCCCTAGGGTTACACCCAGAGCAGGTACTTGGGCAAGATCTTTTTAAATGAGAGAGCATTCGAAACAAATTGGATGGCCCCAAGAGTTTGTGTATGGCTAGATATGACTTAAACCGACTGTGGCCAAGAGGAAAGGGTCAGGAATCAGGTATTAATAAATAGAGAAAATGTTGGGTGAGCTGAGCCCCCTAGGGTTACACCCAGAGCAGGTACTTGGGCAAGATCTTTTTAAATGAGAGAGCATTCGAAACAAATTGGATGGCCAAGAGTTTGTGTATGGCTAGATATGACTTAAACCGACCTGTGGCCAAGAGGAAAGGGTCAGGAATCAGGTATTAATAAATAGAGAAAATGTTGGGTGAGCTGAGCCCCCTAGGGTTACACCCAGAGCAGGTACTTGGGCAAGATCTTTTTAAATGAGAGAGCATTCGAAACAAATTGGATGGCCCCAAGAGTTTGTGTATGGCTAGATATGACTTAAACCGACCTGTGGCCAAGAGGAAAGGGTCAGGAATCAGGTATTAATAAATAGAGAAAATGTTGGGTGAGCTGAGCCCCTAGGGTTACACCCAGAGCAGGTACTTGGGCAAGATCTTTTTAAATGAGAGAGCATTCGAAACAAATTGGATGGCCCCAAGAGTTTGTGTATGGCTAGATATGACTTAAACCGACCTGTGGCCAAGAGGAAAGGGTCAGGAATCAGGTATTAATAAATAGAGAAAATGTTGGGTGAGCTGAGCCCCCTAGGGTTACACCCAGAGCAGGTACTTGGGCAAGATCTTTTTAAATGAGAGAGCATTCGAAACAAATTGGATGGCCCCAAGAGTTTGTGTATGGCTAGATATGACTTAAACCGACCTGTGGCCAAGAGGAAAGGGTCAGGAATCAGGTATTAATAAATAGAGAAAATGTTGGGTGAGCTGAGCCCCTAGGGTTACACCCAGAGCAGGTACTTGGGCAAGATCTTTTTAAATGAGAGAGCATTCGAAACAAATTGGATGGCCCCAAGAGTTTGTGTATGGCTAGATATGACTTAAACCGACCTGTGGCCAAGAGGAAAGGGTCAGGAATCAGGTATTAATAAATAGAGAAAATGTTGGGTGAGCTGAGCCCCCTAGGGTTACACCCAGAGCAGGTACTTGGGCAAGATCTTTTTAAATGAGAGAGCATTCGAAACAAATTGGATGGCCCCAAGAGTTTGTGTATGGCTAGATATGACTTAAACCGACCTGTGGCCAAGAGGAAAGGGTCAGGAATCAGGTATTAATAAATAGAGAAAATGTTGGGTGAGCTGAGCCCCCTAGGGTTACACCCAGAGCAGGTACTTGGGCAAGATCTTTTTAAATGAGAGAGCATTCGAAACAAATTGGATGGCCCCAAGAGTTTGTGTATGGCTAGATATGACTTAAACCGACCTGTGGCCAAGAGGAAAGGGTCAGGAATCAGGTATTAATAAATAGAGAAAATGTTGGGTGAGCTGAGCCCCCTAGGGTTACACCCAGAGCAGGTACTTGGGCAAGATCTTTTTAAATGAGAGAGCATTCGAAACAAATTGGATGGCCCAAGAGTTTGTGTATGGCTAGATATGACTTAAACCGACCTGTGGCCAAGAGGAAAGGGTCAGGAATCAGGTATTAATAAATAGAGAAAATGTTGGGTGAGCTGAGCCCCCTAGGGTTACACCCAGAGCAGGTACTTGGGCAAGATCTTTTTAAATGAGAGAGCATTCGAAACAAATTGGATGGCCCAAGAGTTTGTGTATGGCTAGATATGACTTAAACCGACCTGTGGCCAAGAGGAAAGGGTCAGGAATCAGGTATTAATAAATAGAGAAAATGTTGGGTGAGCTGAGCCCCCTAGGGTTACACCCAGAGCAGGTACTTGGGCAAGATCTTTTTAAATGAGAGAGCATTCGAAACAAATTGGATGGCCCCAAGAGTTTGTGTATGGCTAGATATGACTTAAACCGACCTGTGGCCAAGAGGAAAGGGTCAGGAATCAGGTATTAATAAATAGAGAAAATGTTGGGTGAGCTGAGCCCCTAGGGTTACACCCAGAGCAGGTACTTGGGCAAGATCTTTTTAAATGAGAGAGCATTCGAAACAAATTGGATGGCCCCAAGAGTTTGTGTATGGCTAGATATGACTTAAACCGACCTGTGGCCAAGAGGAAAGGGTCAGGAATCAGGTATTAATAAATAGAGAAAATGTTGGGTGAGCTGAGCCCCTAGGGTTACACCCAGAGCAGGTACTTGGGCAAGATCTTTTTAAATGAGAGAGCATTCGAAACAAATTGGATGGCCCCAAGAGTTTGTGTATGGCTAGATATGACTTAAACCGACCTGTGGCCAAGAGGAAAGGGTCAGGAATCAGGTATTAATAAATAGAGAAAATGTTGGGTGAGCTGAGCCCCTAGGGTTACACCCAGAGCAGGTACTTGGGCAAGATCTTTTTAAATGAGAGAGCATTCGAAACAAATTGGATGGCCCAAGAGTTTGTGTATGGCTAGATATGACTTAAACCGACCTGTGGCCAAGAGGAAAGGGTCAGGAATCAGGTATTAATAAATAGAGAAAATGTTGGGTGAGCTGAGCCCCTAGGGTTACACCCAGAGCAGGTACTTGGGCAAGATCTTTTTAAATGAGAGAGCATTCGAAACAAATTGGATGGCCCCAAGAGTTTGTGTATGGCTAGATATGACTTAAACCGACCTGTGGCCAAGAGGAAAGGGTCAGGAATCAGGTATTAATAAATAGAGAAAATGTTGGGTGAGCTGAGCCCCTAGGGTTACACCCAGAGCAGGTACTTGGGCAAGATCTTTTTAAATGAGAGAGCATTCGAAACAAATTGGATGGCCCCAAGAGTTTGTGTATGGCTAGATATGACTTAAACCGACCTGTGGCCAAGAGGAAAGGGTCAGGAATCAGGTATTAATAAATAGAGAAAATGTTGGGTGAGCTGAGCCCCTAGGGTTACACCCAGAGCAGGTACTTGGGCAAGATCTTTTTAAATGAGAGAGCATTCGAAACAAATTGGATGGCCCCAAGAGTTTGTGTATGGCTAGATATGACTTAAACCGACCTGTGGCCAAGAGGAAAGGGTCAGGAATCAGGTATTAATAAATAGAGAAAATGTTGGGTGAGCTGAGCCCCCTAGGGTTACACCCAGAGCAGGTACTTGGGCAAGATCTTTTTAAATGAGAGAGCATTCGAAACAAATTGGATGGCCCAAGAGTTTGTGTATGGCTAGATATGACTTAAACCGACCTGTGGCCAAGAGGAAAGGGTCAGGAATCAGGTATTAATAAATAGAGAAAATGTTGGGTGAGCTGAGCCCCCTAGGGTTACACCCAGAGCAGGTACTTGGGCAAGATCTTTTTAAATGAGAGAGCATTCGAAACAAATTGGATGGCCCAAGAGTTTGTGTATGGCTAGATATGACTTAAACCGACCTGTGGCCAAGAGGAAAGGGTCAGGAATCAGGTATTAATAAATAGAGAAAATGTTGGGTGAGCTGAGCCCCCTAGGGTTACACCCAGAGCAGGTACTTGGGCAAGATCTTTTTAAATGAGAGAGCATTCGAAACAAATTGGATGGCCCAAGAGTTTGTGTATGGCTAGATATGACTTAAACCGACCTGTGGCCAAGAGGAAAGGGTCAGGAATCAGGTATTAATAAATAGAGAAAATGTTGGGTGAGCTGAGCCCCTAGGGTTACACCCAGAGCAGGTACTTGGGCAAGATCTTTTTAAATGAGAGAGCATTCGAAACAAATTGGATGGCCCCAAGAGTTTGTGTATGGCTAGATATGACTTAAACCGACCTGTGGCCAAGAGGAAAGGGTCAGGAATCAGGTATTAATAAATAGAGAAAATGTTGGGTGAGCTGAGCCCCCTAGGGTTACACCCAGAGCAGGTACTTGGGCAAGATCTTTTTAAATGAGAGAGCATTCGAAACAAATTGGATGGCCCCAAGAGTTTGTGTATGGCTAGATATGACTTAAACCGACCTGTGGCCAAGAGGAAAGGGTCAGGAATCAGGTATTAATAAATAGAGAAAATGTTGGGTGAGCTGAGCCCCCTAGGGTTACACCCAGAGCAGGTACTTGGGCAAGATCTTTTTAAATGAGAGAGCATTCGAAACAAATTGGATGGCCCCAAGAGTTTGTGTATGGCTAGATATGACTTAAACCGACCTGTGGCCAAGAGGAAAGGGTCAGGAATCAGGTATTAATAAATAGAGAAAATGTTGGGTGAGCTGAGCCCCCTAGGGTTACACCCAGAGCAGGTACTTGGGCAAGATCTTTTTAAATGAGAGAGCATTCGAAACAAATTGGATGGCCCCAAGAGTTTGTGTATGGCTAGATATGACTTAAACCGACCTGTGGCCAAGAGGAAAGGGTCAGGAATCAGGTATTAATAAATAGAGAAAATGTTGGGTGAGCTGAGCCCCCTAGGGTTACACCCAGAGCAGGTACTTGGGCAAGATCTTTTTAAATGAGAGAGCATTCGAAACAAATTGGATGGCCCAAGAGTTTGTGTATGGCTAGATATGACTTAAACCGACCTGTGGCCAAGAGGAAAGGGTCAGGAATCAGGTATTAATAAATAGAGAAAATGTTGGGTGAGCTGAGCCCCCTAGGGTTACACCCAGAGCAGGTACTTGGGCAAGATCTTTTTAAATGAGAGAGCATTCGAAACAAATTGGATGGCCCCAAGAGTTTGTGTATGGCTAGATATGACTTAAACCGACCTGTGGCCAAGAGGAAAGGGTCAGGAATCAGGTATTAATAAATAGAGAAAATGTTGGGTGAGCTGAGCCCCCTAGGGTTACACCCAGAGCAGGTACTTGGGCAAGATCTTTTTAAATGAGAGAGCATTCGAAACAAATTGGATGGCCCCAAGAGTTTGTGTATGGCTAGATATGACTTAAACCGACCTGTGGCCAAGAGGAAAGGGTCAGGAATCAGGTATTAATAAATAGAGAAAATGTTGGGTGAGCTGAGCCCCTAGGGTTACACCCAGAGCAGGTACTTGGGCAAGATCTTTTTAAATGAGAGAGCATTCGAAACAAATTGGATGGCCCCAAGAGTTTGTGTATGGCTAGATATGACTTAAACCGACCTGTGGCCAAGAGGAAAGGGTCAGGAATCAGGTATTAATAAATAGAGAAAATGTTGGGTGAGCTGAGCCCCCTAGGGTTACACCCAGAGCAGGTACTTGGGCAAGATCTTTTTAAATGAGAGAGCATTCGAAACAAATTGGATGGCCCAAGAGTTTGTGTATGGCTAGATATGACTTAAACCGACCTGTGGCCAAGAGGAAAGGGTCAGGAATCAGGTATTAATAAATAGAGAAAATGTTGGGTGAGCTGAGCCCCCTAGGGTTACACCCAGAGCAGGTACTTGGGCAAGATCTTTTTAAATGAGAGAGCATTCGAAACAAATTGGATGGCCCAAGAGTTTGTGTATGGCTAGATATGACTTAAACCGACCTGTGGCCAAGAGGAAAGGGTCAGGAATCAGGTATTAATAAATAGAGAAAATGTTGGGTGAGCTGAGCCCCCTAGGGTTACACCCAGAGCAGGTACTTGGGCAAGATCTTTTTAAATGAGAGAGCATTCGAAACAAATTGGATGGCCCAAGAGTTTGTGTATGGCTAGATATGACTTAAACCGACCTGTGGCCAAGAGGAAAGGGTCAGGAATCAGGTATTAATAAATAGAGAAAATGTTGGGTGAGCTGAGCCCCCTAGGGTTACACCCAGAGCAGGTACTTGGGCAAGATCTTTTTAAATGAGAGAGCATTCGAAACAAATTGGATGGCCCCAAGAGTTTGTGTATGGCTAGATATGACTTAAACCGACCTGTGGCCAAGAGGAAAGGGTCAGGAATCAGGTATTAATAAATAGAGAAAATGTTGGGTGAGCTGAGCCCCTAGGGTTACACCCAGAGCAGGTACTTGGGCAAGATCTTTTTAAATGAGAGAGCATTCGAAACAAATTGGATGGCCCCAAGAGTTTGTGTATGGCTAGATATGACTTAAACCGACCTGTGGCCAAGAGGAAAGGGTCAGGAATCAGGTATTAATAAATAGAGAAAATGTTGGGTGAGCTGAGCCCCCTAGGGTTACACCCAGAGCAGGTACTTGGGCAAGATCTTTTTAAATGAGAGAGCATTCGAAACAAATTGGATGGCCCAAGAGTTTGTGTATGGCTAGATATGACTTAAACCGACCTGTGGCCAAGAGGAAAGGGTCAGGAATCAGGTATTAATAAATAGAGAAAATGTTGGGTGAGCTGAGCCCCTAGGGTTACACCCAGAGCAGGTACTTGGGCAAGATCTTTTTAAATGAGAGAGCATTCGAAACAAATTGGATGGCCCCAAGAGTTTGTGTATGGCTAGATATGACTTAAACCGACCTGTGGCCAAGAGGAAAGGGTCAGGAATCAGGTATTAATAAATAGAGAAAATGTTGGGTGAGCTGAGCCCCTAGGGTTACACCCAGAGCAGGTACTTGGGCAAGATCTTTTTTAAATGAGAGAGCATTCGAAACAAATTGGATGGCCCCAAGAGTTTGTGTATGGCTAGATATGACTTAAACCGACCTGTGGCCAAGAGGAAAGGGTCAGGAATCAGGTATTAATAAATAGAGAAAATGTTGGGTGAGCTGAGCCCCCTAGGGTTACACCCAGAGCAGGTACTTGGGCAAGATCTTTTTAAATGAGAGAGCATTCGAAACAAATTGGATGGCCCCAAGAGTTTGTGTATGGCTAGATATGACTTAAACCGACCTGTGGCCAAGAGGAAAGGGTCAGGAATCAGGTATTAATAAATAGAGAAAATGTTGGGTGAGCTGAGCCCCCTAGGGTTACACCCAGAGCAGGTACTTGGGCAAGATCTTTTTAAATGAGAGAGCATTCGAAACAAATTGGATGGCCCCAAGAGTTTGTGTATGGCTAGATATGACTTAAACCGACCTGTGGCCAAGAGGAAAGGGTCAGGAATCAGGTATTAATAAATAGAGAAAATGTTGGGTGAGCTGAGCCCCCTAGGGTTACACCCAGAGCAGGTACTTGGGCAAGATCTTTTTAAATGAGAGAGCATTCGAAACAAATTGGATGGCCCCAAGAGTTTGTGTATGGCTAGATATGACTTAAACCGACCTGTGGCCAAGAGGAAAGGGTCAGGAATCAGGTATTAATAAATAGAGAAAATGTTGGGTGAGCTGAGCCCCTAGGGTTACACCCAGAGCAGGTACTTGGGCAAGATCTTTTTAAATGAGAGAGCATTCGAAACAAATTGGATGGCCCCAAGAGTTTGTGTATGGCTAGATATGACTTAAACCGACCTGTGGCCAAGAGGAAAGGGTCAGGAATCAGGTATTAATAAATAGAGAAAATGTTGGGTGAGCTGAGCCCCCTAGGGTTACACCCAGAGCAGGTACTTGGGCAAGATCTTTTTAAATGAGAGAGCATTCGAAACAAATTGGATGGCCCCAAGAGTTTGTGTATGGCTAGATATGACTTAAACCGACCTGTGGCCAAGAGGAAAGGGTCAGGAATCAGGTATTAATAAATAGAGAAAATGTTGGGTGAGCTGAGCCCCCTAGGGTTACACCCAGAGCAGGTACTTGGGCAAGATCTTTTTAAATGAGAGAGCATTCGAAACAAATTGGATGGCCCCAAGAGTTTGTGTATGGCTAGATATGACTTAAACCGACCTGTGGCCAAGAGGAAAGGGTCAGGAATCAGGTATTAATAAATAGAGAAAATGTTGGGTGAGCTGAGCCCCCTAGGGTTACACCCAGAGCAGGTACTTGGGCAAGATCTTTTTAAATGAGAGAGCATTCGAAACAAATTGGATGGCCCCAAGAGTTTGTGTATGGCTAGATATGACTTAAACCGACCTGTGGCCAAGAGGAAAGGGTCAGGAATCAGGTATTAATAAATAGAGAAAATGTTGGGTGAGCTGAGCCCCCTAGGGTTACACCCAGAGCAGGTACTTGGGCAAGATCTTTTTAAATGAGAGAGCATTCGAAACAAATTGGATGGCCCCAAGAGTTTGTGTATGGCTAGATATGACTTAAACCGACCTGTGGCCAAGAGGAAAGGGTCAGGAATCAGGTATTAATAAATAGAGAAAATGTTGGGTGAGCTGAGCCCCCTAGGGTTACACCCAGAGCAGGTACTTGGGCAAGATCTTTTTAAATGAGAGAGCATTCGAAACAAATTGGATGGCCCCAAGAGTTTGTGTATGGCTAGATATGACTTAAACCGACCTGTGGCCAAGAGGAAAGGGTCAGGAATCAGGTATTAATAAATAGAGAAAATGTTGGGTGAGCTGAGCCCCTAGGGTTACACCCAGAGCAGGTACTTGGGCAAGATCTTTTTAAATGAGAGAGCATTCGAAACAAATTGGATGGCCCCAAGAGTTTGTGTATGGCTAGATATGACTTAAACCGACCTGTGGCCAAGAGGAAAGGGTCAGGAATCAGGTATTAATAAATAGAGAAAATGTTGGGTGAGCTGAGCCCTAGGGTTACACCCAGAGCAGGTACTTGGGCAAGATCTTTTTAAATGAGAGAGCATTCGAAACAAATTGGATGGCCCCAAGAGTTTGTGTATGGCTAGATATGACTTAAACCGACCTGTGGCCAAGAGGAAAGGGTCAGGAATCAGGTATTAATAAATAGAGAAAATGTTGGGTGAGCTGAGCCCCCTAGGGTTACACCCAGAGCAGGTACTTGGGCAAGATCTTTTTAAATGAGAGAGCATTCGAAACAAATTGGATGGCCCCAAGAGTTTGTGTATGGCTAGATATGACTTAAACCGACCTGTGGCCAAGAGGAAAGGGTCAGGAATCAGGTATTAATAAATAGAGAAAATGTTGGGTGAGCTGAGCCCCCTAGGGTTACACCAGAGCAGGTACTTGGGCAAGATCTTTTTAAATGAGAGAGCATTCGAAACAAATTGGATGGCCCCAAGAGTTTGTGTATGGCTAGATATGACTTAAACCGACCTGTGGCCAAGAGGAAAGGGTCAGGAATCAGGTATTAATAAATAGAGAAAATGTTGGGTGAGCTGAGCCCTAGGGTTACACCCAGAGCAGGTACTTGGGCAAGATCTTTTTAAATGAGAGAGCATTCGAAACAAATTGGATGGCCCCAAGAGTTTGTGTATGGCTAGATATGACTTAAACCGACCTGTGGCCAAGAGGTCATATCTAGCCATACACAAACTCTTGGGGCCATCCAATTTGTTTCGAATGCTCTCTCATTTAAAAAGATCTTGCCCAAGTACCTGCTCTGGGTGTAACCCTAGGGGGCTCAGCTCACCCAACATTTTCTCTATTTATTAATACCTGATTCCTGACCCTTTCCTCTTGGCCACAGGTCGGTTTAAGTCATATCTAGCCATACACAAACTCTTGGGGCCATCCAATTTGTTTCGAATGCTCTCTCATTTAAAAAGATCTTGCCCAAGTACCTGCTCTGGGTGTAACCCTAGGGGGCTCAGCTCACCCAACATTTTCTCTATTTATTAATACCTGATTCCTGACCCTTTCCTCTTGGCCACAGGTCGGTTTAAGTCATATCTAGCCATACACAAACTCTTGGGGCCATCCAATTTGTTTCGAATGCTCTCTCATTTAAAAAGATCTTGCCCAAGTACCTGCTCTGGGTGTAACCCTAGGGGGCTCAGCTCACCCAACATTTTCTCTATTTATTAATACCTGATTCCTGACCCTTTCCTCTTGGCCACAGGTCGGTTTAAGTCATATCTAGCCATACACAAACTCTTGGGGCCATCCAATTTGTTTCGAATGCTCTCTCATTTAAAAAGATCTTGCCCAAGTACCTGCTCTGGGTGTAACCCTAGGGGGCTCAGCTCACCCAACATTTTCTCTATTTATTAATACCTGATTCCTGACCCTTTCCTCTTGGCCACAGGTCGGTTTAAGTCATATCTAGCCATACACAAACTCTTGGGGCCATCCAATTTGTTTCGAATGCTCTCTCATTTAAAAAGATCTTGCCCAAGTACCTGCTCTGGGTGTAACCCTAGGGGGCTCAGCTCACCCAACATTTTCTCTATTTATTAATACCTGATTCCTGACCCTTTCCTCTTGGCCACAGGTCGGTTTAAGTCATATCTAGCCATACACAAACTCTTGGGGCCATCCAATTTGTTTCGAATGCTCTCTCATTTAAAAAGATCTTGCCCAAGTACCTGCTCTGGGTGTAACCCTAGGGGGCTCAGCTCACCCAACATTTTCTCTATTTATTAATACCTGATTCCTGACCCTTTCCTCTTGGCCACAGGTCGGTTTAAGTCATATCTAGCCATACACAAACTCTTGGGGCCATCCAATTTGTTTCGAATGCTCTCTCATTTAAAAAGATCTTGCCCAAGTACCTGCTCTGGGTGTAACCCTAGGGGGCTCAGCTCACCCAACATTTTCTCTATTTATTAATACCTGATTCCTGACCCTTTCCTCTTGGCCACAGGTCGGTTTAAGTCATATCTAGCCATACACAAACTCTTGGGGCCATCCAATTTGTTTCGAATGCTCTCTCATTTAAAAAGATCTTGCCCAAGTACCTGCTCTGGGTGTAACCCTAGGGGGCTCAGCTCACCCAACATTTTCTCTATTTATTAATACCTGATTCCTGACCCTTTCCTCTTGGCCACAGGTCGGTTTAAGTCATATCTAGCCATACACAAACTCTTGGGGCCATCCAATTTGTTTCGAATGCTCTCTCATTTAAAAAGATCTTGCCCAAGTACCTGCTCTGGGTGTAACCCTAGGGGGCTCAGCTCACCCAACATTTTCTCTATTTATTAATACCTGATTCCTGACCCTTTCCTCTTGGCCACAGGTCGGTTTAAGTCATATCTAGCCATACACAAACTCTTGGGGCCATCCAATTTGTTTCGAATGCTCTCTCATTTAAAAAGATCTTGCCCAAGTACCTGCTCTGGGTGTAACCCTAGGGGGCTCAGCTCACCCAACATTTTCTCTATTTATTAATACCTGATTCCTGACCCTTTCCTCTTGGCCACAGGTCGGTTTAAGTCATATCTAGCCATACACAAACTCTTGGGGCCATCCAATTTGTTTCGAATGCTCTCTCATTTAAAAAGATCTTGCCCAAGTACCTGCTCTGGGTGTAACCCTAGGGGGCTCAGCTCACCCAACATTTTCTCTATTTATTAATACCTGATTCCTGACCCTTTCCTCTTGGCCACAGGTCGGTTTAAGTCATATCTAGCCATACACAAACTCTTGGGGCCATCCAATTTGTTTCGAATGCTCTCTCATTTAAAAAGATCTTGCCCAAGTACCTGCTCTGGGTGTAACCCTAGGGGGCTCAGCTCACCCAACATTTTCTCTATTTATTAATACCTGATTCCTGACCCTTTCCTCTTGGCCACAGGTCGGTTTAAGTCATATCTAGCCATACACAAACTCTTGGGGCCATCCAATTTGTTTCGAATGCTCTCTCATTTAAAAAGATCTTGCCCAAGTACCTGCTCTGGGTGTAACCCTAGGGGGCTCAGCTCACCCAACATTTTCTCTATTTATTAATACCTGATTCCTGACCCTTTCCTCTTGGCCACAGGTCGGTTTAAGTCATATCTAGCCATACACAAACTCTTGGGGCCATCCAATTTGTTTCGAATGCTCTCTCATTTAAAAAGATCTTGCCCAAGTACCTGCTCTGGGTGTAACCCTAGGGGGCTCAGCTCACCCAACATTTTCTCTATTTATTAATACCTGATTCCTGACCCTTTCCTCTTGGCCACAGGTCGGTTTAAGTCATATCTAGCCATACACAAACTCTTGGGGCCATCCAATTTGTTTCGAATGCTCTCTCATTTAAAAAGATCTTGCCCAAGTACCTGCTCTGGGTGTAACCCTAGGGGGCTCAGCTCACCCAACATTTTCTCTATTTATTAATACCTGATTCCTGACCCTTTCCTCTTGGCCACAGGTCGGTTTAAGTCATATCTAGCCATACACAAACTCTTGGGGCCATCCAATTTGTTTCGAATGCTCTCTCATTTAAAAAGATCTTGCCCAAGTACCTGCTCTGGGTGTAACCCTAGGGGGCTCAGCTCACCCAACATTTTCTCTATTTATTAATACCTGATTCCTGACCCTTTCCTCTTGGCCACAGGTCGGTTTAAGTCATATCTAGCCATACACAAACTCTTGGGGCCATCCAATTTGTTTCGAATGCTCTCTCATTTAAAAAGATCTTGCCCAAGTACCTGCTCTGGGTGTAACCCTAGGGGGCTCAGCTCACCCAACATTTTCTCTATTTATTAATACCTGATTCCTGACCCTTTCCTCTTGGCCACAGGTCGGTTTAAGTCATATCTAGCCATACACAAACTCTTGGGGCCATCCAATTTGTTTCGAATGCTCTCTCATTTAAAAAGATCTTGCCCAAGTACCTGCTCTGGGTGTAACCCTAGGGGGCTCAGCTCACCCAACATTTTCTCTATTTATTAATACCTGATTCCTGACCCTTTCCTCTTGGCCACAGGTCGGTTTAAGTCATATCTAGCCATACACAAACTCTTGGGGCCATCCAATTTGTTTCGAATGCTCTCTCATTTAAAAAGATCTTGCCCAAGTACCTGCTCTGGGTGTAACCCTAGGGGGCTCAGCTCACCCAACATTTTCTCTATTTATTAATACCTGATTCCTGACCCTTTCCTCTTGGCCACAGGTCGGTTTAAGTCATATCTAGCCATACACAAACTCTTGGGGCCATCCAATTTGTTTCGAATGCTCTCTCATTTAAAAAGATCTTGCCCAAGTACCTGCTCTGGGTGTAACCCTAGGGGGCTCAGCTCACCCAACATTTTCTCTATTTATTAATACCTGATTCCTGACCCTTTCCTCTTGGCCACAGGTCGGTTTAAGTCATATCTAGCCATACACAAACTCTTGGGGCCATCCAATTTGTTTCGAATGCTCTCTCATTTAAAAAGATCTTGCCCAAGTACCTGCTCTGGGTGTAACCCTAGGGGGCTCAGCTCACCCAACATTTTCTCTATTTATTAATACCTGATTCCTGACCCTTTCCTCTTGGCCACAGGTCGGTTTAAGTCATATCTAGCCATACACAAACTCTTGGGGCCATCCAATTTGTTTCGAATGCTCTCTCATTTAAAAAGATCTTGCCCAAGTACCTGCTCTGGGTGTAACCCTAGGGGGCTCAGCTCACCCAACATTTTCTCTATTTATTAATACCTGATTCCTGACCCTTTCCTCTTGGCCACAGGTCGGTTTAAGTCATATCTAGCCATACACAAACTCTTGGGGCCATCCAATTTGTTTCGAATGCTCTCTCATTTAAAAAGATCTTGCCCAAGTACCTGCTCTGGGTGTAACCCTAGGGGCTCAGCTCACCCAACATTTTCTCTATTTATTAATACCTGATTCCTGACCCTTTCCTCTTGGCCACAGGTCGGTTTAAGTCATATCTAGCCATACACAAACTCTTGGGGCCATCCAATTTGTTTCGAATGCTCTCTCATTTAAAAAGATCTTGCCCAAGTACCTGCTCTGGGTGTAACCCTAGGGGGCTCAGCTCACCCAACATTTTCTCTATTTATTAATACCTGATTCCTGACCCTTTCCTCTTGGCCACAGGTCGGTTTAAGTCATATCTAGCCATACACAAACTCTTGGGGCCATCCAATTTGTTTCGAATGCTCTCTCATTTAAAAAGATCTTGCCCAAGTACCTGCTCTGGGTGTAACCCTAGGGGGCTCAGCTCACCCAACATTTTCTCTATTTATTAATACCTGATTCCTGACCCTTTCCTCTTGGCCACAGGTCGGTTTAAGTCATATCTAGCCATACACAAACTCTTGGGGCCATCCAATTTGTTTCGAATGCTCTCTCATTTAAAAAGATCTTGCCCAAGTACCTGCTCTGGGTGTAACCCTAGGGGGCTCAGCTCACCCAACATTTTCTCTATTTATTAATACCTGATTCCTGACCCTTTCCTCTTGGCCACAGGTCGGTTTAAGTCATATCTAGCCATACACAAACTCTTGGGGCCATCCAATTTGTTTCGAATGCTCTCTCATTTAAAAAGATCTTGCCCAAGTACCTGCTCTGGGTGTAACCCTAGGGGGCTCAGCTCACCCAACATTTTCTCTATTTATTAATACCTGATTCCTGACCCTTTCCTCTTGGCCACAGGTCGGTTTAAGTCATATCTAGCCATACACAAACTCTTGGGGCCATCCAATTTGTTTCGAATGCTCTCTCATTTAAAAAGATCTTGCCCAAGTACCTGCTCTGGGTGTAACCCTAGGGGGCTCAGCTCACCCAACATTTTCTCTATTTATTAATACCTGATTCCTGACCCTTTCCTCTTGGCCACAGGTCGGTTTAAGTCATATCTAGCCATACACAAACTCTTGGGGCCATCCAATTTGTTTCGAATGCTCTCTCATTTAAAAAGATCTTGCCCAAGTACCTGCTCTGGGTGTAACCCTAGGGGGCTCAGCTCACCCAACATTTTCTCTATTTATTAATACCTGATTCCTGACCCTTTCCTCTTGGCCACAGGTCGGTTTAAGTCATATCTAGCCATACACAAACTCTTGGGGCCATCCAATTTGTTTCGAATGCTCTCTCATTTAAAAAGATCTTGCCCAAGTACCTGCTCTGGGTGTAACCCTAGGGGGCTCAGCTCACCCAACATTTTCTCTATTTATTAATACCTGATTCCTGACCCTTTCCTCTTGGCCACAGGTCGGTTTAAGTCATATCTAGCCATACACAAACTCTTGGGGCCATCCAATTTGTTTCGAATGCTCTCTCATTTAAAAAGATCTTGCCCAAGTACCTGCTCTGGGTGTAACCCTAGGGGGCTCAGCTCACCCAACATTTTCTCTATTTATTAATACCTGATTCCTGACCCTTTCCTCTTGGCCACAGGTCGGTTTAAGTCATATCTAGCCATACACAAACTCTTGGGGCCATCCAATTTGTTTCGAATGCTCTCTCATTTAAAAAGATCTTGCCCAAGTACCTGCTCTGGGTGTAACCCTAGGGGGCTCAGCTCACCCAACATTTTCTCTATTTATTAATACCTGATTCCTGACCCTTTCCTCTTGGCCACAGGTCGGTTTAAGTCATATCTAGCCATACACAAACTCTTGGGGCCATCCAATTTGTTTCGAATGCTCTCTCATTTAAAAAGATCTTGCCCAAGTACCTGCTCTGGGTGTAACCCTAGGGGGCTCAGCTCACCCAACATTTTCTCTATTTATTAATACCTGATTCCTGACCCTTTCCTCTTGGCCACAGGTCGGTTTAAGTCATATCTAGCCATACACAAACTCTTGGGGCCATCCAATTTGTTTCGAATGCTCTCTCATTTAAAAAGATCTTGCCCAAGTACCTGCTCTGGGTGTAACCCTAGGGGGCTCAGCTCACCCAACATTTTCTCTATTTATTAATACCTGATTCCTGACCCTTTCCTCTTGGCCACAGGTCGGTTTAAGTCATATCTAGCCATACACAAACTCTTGGGGCCATCCAATTTGTTTCGAATGCTCTCTCATTTAAAAAGATCTTGCCCAAGTACCTGCTCTGGGTGTAACCCTAGGGGGCTCAGCTCACCCAACATTTTCTCTATTTATTAATACCTGATTCCTGACCCTTTCCTCTTGGCCACAGGTCGGTTTAAGTCATATCTAGCCATACACAAACTCTTGGGGCCATCCAATTTGTTTCGAATGCTCTCTCATTTAAAAAGATCTTGCCCAAGTACCTGCTCTGGGTGTAACCCTAGGGGGCTCAGCTCACCCAACATTTTCTCTATTTATTAATACCTGATTCCTGACCCTTTCCTCTTGGCCACAGGTCGGTTTAAGTCATATCTAGCCATACACAAACTCTTGGGGCCATCCAATTTGTTTCGAATGCTCTCTCATTTAAAAAGATCTTGCCCAAGTACCTGCTCTGGGTGTAACCCTAGGGGGCTCAGCTCACCCAACATTTTCTCTATTTATTAATACCTGATTCCTGACCCTTTCCTCTTGGCCACAGGTCGGTTTAAGTCATATCTAGCCATACACAAACTCTTGGGGCCATCCAATTTGTTTCGAATGCTCTCTCATTTAAAAAGATCTTGCCCAAGTACCTGCTCTGGGTGTAACCCTAGGGGGCTCAGCTCACCCAACATTTTCTCTATTTATTAATACCTGATTCCTGACCCTTTCCTCTTGGCCACAGGTCGGTTTAAGTCATATCTAGCCATACACAAACTCTTGGGGCCATCCAATTTGTTTCGAATGCTCTCTCATTTAAAAAGATCTTGCCCAAGTACCTGCTCTGGGTGTAACCCTA
The DNA here is from genome assembly GCA_022414725.1 of Microglena sp. YARC. NCBI lineage: Eukaryota > Viridiplantae > Chlorophyta > Chlorophyceae > Chlamydomonadales > Chlamydomonadaceae > Microglena > Microglena sp. YARC. The sequence continues at coordinate 20,607 of JAJSRW010001900.1, forward strand.
GGGGGCTCAGCTCACCCAACATTTTCTCTATTTATTAATACCTGATTCCTGACCCTTTCCTCTTGGCCACAGGTCGGTTTAAGTCATATCTAGCCATACACAAACTCTTGGGGCCATCCAATTTGTTTCGAATGCTCTCTCATTTAAAAAGATCTTGCCCAAGTACCTGCTCTGGGTGTAACCCTAGGGGGCTCAGCTCACCCAACATTTTCTCTATTTATTAATACCTGATTCCTGACCCTTTCCTCTTGGCCACAGGTCGGTTTAAGTCATATCTAGCCATACACAAACTCTTGGGGCCATCCAATTTGTTTCGAATGCTCTCTCATTTAAAAAGATCTTGCCCAAGTACCTGCTCTGGGTGTAACCCTAGGGGGCTCAGCTCACCCAACATTTTCTCTATTTATTAATACCTGATTCCTGACCCTTTCCTCTTGGCCACAGGTCGGTTTAAGTCATATCTAGCCATACACAAACTCTTGGGGCCATCCAATTTGTTTCGAATGCTCTCTCATTTAAAAAGATCTTGCCCAAGTACCTGCTCTGGGTGTAACCCTAGGGGGCTCAGCTCACCCAACATTTTCTCTATTTATTAATACCTGATTCCTGACCCTTTCCTCTTGGCCACAGGTCGGTTTAAGTCATATCTAGCCATACACAAACTCTTGGGGCCATCCAATTTGTTTCGAATGCTCTCTCATTTAAAAAGATCTTGCCCAAGTACCTGCTCTGGGTGTAACCCTAGGGGGCTCAGCTCACCCAACATTTTCTCTATTTATTAATACCTGATTCCTGACCCTTTCCTCTTGGCCACAGGTCGGTTTAAGTCATATCTAGCCATACACAAACTCTTGGGGCCATCCAATTTGTTTCGAATGCTCTCTCATTTAAAAAGATCTTGCCCAAGTACCTGCTCTGGGTGTAACCCTAGGGGGCTCAGCTCACCCAACATTTTCTCTATTTATTAATACCTGATTCCTGACCCTTTCCTCTTGGCCACAGGTCGGTTTAAGTCATATCTAGCCATACACAAACTCTTGGGGCCATCCAATTTGTTTCGAATGCTCTCTCATTTAAAAAGATCTTGCCCAAGTACCTGCTCTGGGTGTAACCCTAGGGGGCTCAGCTCACCCAACATTTTCTCTATTTATTAATACCTGATTCCTGACCCTTTCCTCTTGGCCACAGGTCGGTTTAAGTCATATCTAGCCATACACAAACTCTTGGGGCCATCCAATTTGTTTCGAATGCTCTCTCATTTAAAAAGATCTTGCCCAAGTACCTGCTCTGGGTGTAACCCTAGGGGGCTCAGCTCACCCAACATTTTCTCTATTTATTAATACCTGATTCCTGACCCTTTCCTCTTGGCCACAGGTCGGTTTAAGTCATATCTAGCCATACACAAACTCTTGGGGCCATCCAATTTGTTTCGAATGCTCTCTCATTTAAAAAGATCTTGCCCAAGTACCTGCTCTGGGTGTAACCCTAGGGGGCTCAGCTCACCCAACATTTTCTCTATTTATTAATACCTGATTCCTGACCCTTTCCTCTTGGCCACAGGTCGGTTTAAGTCATATCTAGCCATACACAAACTCTTGGGGCCATCCAATTTGTTTCGAATGCTCTCTCATTTAAAAAGATCTTGCCCAAGTACCTGCTCTGGGTGTAACCCTAGGGGGCTCAGCTCACCCAACATTTTCTCTATTTATTAATACCTGATTCCTGACCCTTTCCTCTTGGCCACAGGTCGGTTTAAGTCATATCTAGCCATACACAAACTCTTGGGGCCATCCAATTTGTTTCGAATGCTCTCTCATTTAAAAAGATCTTGCCCAAGTACCTGCTCTGGGTGTAACCCTAGGGGGCTCAGCTCACCCAACATTTTCTCTATTTATTAATACCTGATTCCTGACCCTTTCCTCTTGGCCACAGGTCGGTTTAAGTCATATCTAGCCATACACAAACTCTTGGGGCCATCCAATTTGTTTCGAATGCTCTCTCATTTAAAAAGATCTTGCCCAAGTACCTGCTCTGGGTGTAACCCTAGGGGGCTCAGCTCACCCAACATTTTCTCTATTTATTAATACCTGATTCCTGACCCTTTCCTCTTGGCCACAGGTCGGTTTAAGTCATATCTAGCCATACACAAACTCTTGGGGCCATCCAATTTGTTTCGAATGCTCTCTCATTTAAAAAGATCTTGCCCAAGTACCTGCTCTGGGTGTAACCCTAGGGGGCTCAGCTCACCCAACATTTTCTCTATTTATTAATACCTGATTCCTGACCCTTTCCTCTTGGCCACAGGTCGGTTTAAGTCATATCTAGCCATACACAAACTCTTGGGGCCATCCAATTTGTTTCGAATGCTCTCTCATTTAAAAAGATCTTGCCCAAGTACCTGCTCTGGGTGTAACCCTAGGGGGCTCAGCTCACCCAACATTTTCTCTATTTATTAATACCTGATTCCTGACCCTTTCCTCTTGGCCACAGGTCGGTTTAAGTCATATCTAGCCATACACAAACTCTTGGGGCCATCCAATTTGTTTCGAATGCTCTCTCATTTAAAAAGATCTTGCCCAAGTACCTGCTCTGGGTGTAACCCTAGGGGGCTCAGCTCACCCAACATTTTCTCTATTTATTAATACCTGATTCCTGACCCTTTCCTCTTGGCCACAGGTCGGTTTAAGTCATATCTAGCCATACACAAACTCTTGGGGCCATCCAATTTGTTTCGAATGCTCTCTCATTTAAAAAGATCTTGCCCAAGTACCTGCTCTGGGTGTAACCCTAGGGGGCTCAGCTCACCCAACATTTTCTCTATTTATTAATACCTGATTCCTGACCCTTTCCTCTTGGCCACAGGTCGGTTTAAGTCATATCTAGCCATACACAAACTCTTGGGGCCATCCAATTTGTTTCGAATGCTCTCTCATTTAAAAAGATCTTGCCCAAGTACCTGCTCTGGGTGTAACCCTAGGGGGCTCAGCTCACCCAACATTTTCTCTATTTATTAATACCTGATTCCTGACCCTTTCCTCTTGGCCACAGGTCGGTTTAAGTCATATCTAGCCATACACAAACTCTTGGGGCCATCCAATTTGTTTCGAATGCTCTCTCATTTAAAAAGATCTTGCCCAAGTACCTGCTCTGGGTGTAACCCTAGGGGGCTCAGCTCACCCAACATTTTCTCTATTTATTAATACCTGATTCCTGACCCTTTCCTCTTGGCCACAGGTCGGTTTAAGTCATATCTAGCCATACACAAACTCTTGGGGCCATCCAATTTGTTTCGAATGCTCTCTCTATTTAAAAAGATCTTGCCCAAGTACCTGCTCTGGGTGTAACCCTAGGGGGCTCAGCTCACCCAACATTTTCTCTATTTATTAATACCTGATTCCTGACCCTTTCCTCTTGGCCACAGGTCGGTTTAAGTCATATCTAGCCATACACAAACTCTTGGGGCCATCCAATTTGTTTCGAATGCTCTCTCATTTAAAAAGATCTTGCCCAAGTACCTGCTCTGGGTGTAACCCTAGGGGGCTCAGCTCACCCAACATTTTCTCTATTTATTAATACCTGATTCCTGACCCTTTCCTCTTGGCCACAGGTCGGTTTAAGTCATATCTAGCCATACACAAACTCTTGGGGCCATCCAATTTGTTTCGAATGCTCTCTCATTTAAAAAGATCTTGCCCAAGTACCTGCTCTGGGTGTAACCCTAGGGGGCTCAGCTCACCCAACATTTTCTCTATTTATTAATACCTGATTCCTGACCCTTTCCTCTTGGCCACAGGTCGGTTTAAGTCATATCTAGCCATACACAAACTCTTGGGGCCATCCAATTTGTTTCGAATGCTCTCTCATTTAAAAAGATCTTGCCCAAGTACCTGCTCTGGGTGTAACCCTAGGGGGCTCAGCTCACCCAACATTTTCTCTATTTATTAATACCTGATTCATGACCCTTTCCTCTTGGCCACAGGTCGGTTTAAGTCATATCTAGCCATACACAAACTCTTGGGGCCATCCAATTTGTTTCGAATGCTCTCTCATTTAAAAAGATCTTGCCCAAGTACCTGCTCTGGGTGTAACCCTAGGGGGCTCAGCTCACCCAACATTTTCTCTATTTATTAATACCTGATTCCTGACCCTTTCCTCTTGGCCACAGGTCGGTTTAAGTCATATCTAGCCATACACAAACTCTTGGGGCCATCCAATTTGTTTCGAATGCTCTCTCATTTAAAAAGATCTTGCCCAAGTACCTGCTCTGGGTGTAACCCTAGGGGCTCAGCTCACCCAACATTTTCTCTATTTATTAATACCTGATTCATGACCCTTTCCTCTTGGCCACAGGTCGGTTTAAGTCATATCTAGCCATACACAAACTCTTGGGCCATCCAATTTGTTTCGAATGCTCTCTCATTTAAAAAGATCTTGCCCAAGTACCTGCTCTGGGTGTAACCCTAGGGGGCTCAGCTCACCCAACATTTTCTCTATTTATTAATACCTGATTCCTGACCCTTTCCTCTTGGCCACAGGTCGGTTTTAAGTCATATCTAGCCATACACAAACTCTTGGGGCCATCCAATTTGTTTCGAATGCTCTCTCATTTAAAAAGATCTTGCCCAAGTACCTGCTCTGGGTGTAACCCTAGGGGGCTCAGCTCACCCAACATTTTCTCTATTTATTAATACCTGATTCCTGACCCTTTCCTCTTGGCCACAGGTCGGTTTAAGTCATATCTAGCCATACACAAACTCTTGGGGCCATCCAATTTGTTTCGAATGCTCTCTCATTTAAAAAGATCTTGCCAAGTACCTGCTCTGGGTGTAACCTAGGGGGCTCAGCTCACCCAACATTTTCTCTATTTATTAATACCTGATTCCTGACCCTTTCCTCTTGGCCACAGGTCGGTTTAAGTCATATCTAGCCATACACAAACTCTGGGGCCATCCAATTTGTTTCGAATGCTCTCTCATTTAAAAAGATCTTGCCCAAGTACCTGCTCTGGGTGTAACCCTAGGGGGCTCAGCTCACCCAACATTTTCTCTATTTATTAATACCTGATTCATGACCCTTTCCTCTTGGCCACAGGTCGGTTTAAGTCATATCTAGCCATACACAAACTCTTGGGCCATCCAATTTGTTTCGAATGCTCTCTCATTTAAAAAGATCTTGCCCAAGTACCTGCTCTGGGTGTAACCCTAGGGGGCTCAGCTCACCCAACATTTTCTCTATTTATTAATACCTGATTCCTGACCCTTTCCTCTTGGCCACAGGTCGGTTTAAGTCATATCTAGCCATACACAAACTCTTGGGGCCATCCAATTTGTTTCGAATGCTCTCTCATTTAAAAAGATCTTGCCCAAGTACCTGCTCTGGGTGTAACCCTAGGGGGCTCAGCTCACCCAACATTTTCTCTATTTATTAATACCTGATTCCTGACCCTTTCCTCTTGGCCACAGGTCGGTTTAAGTCATATCTAGCCATACACAAACTCTTGGGGCCATCCAATTTGTTTCGAATGCTCTCTCATTTAAAAAAGATCTTGCCCAAGTACCTGCTCTGGGGTGTAACCCTAGGGGGCTCAGCTCACCCAACATTTTCTCTATTTATTAATACCTGATTCCTGACCCTTTCCTCTTGGCCACAGGTCGGTTTAAGTCATATCTAGCCATACACAAACTCTTGGGGCCATCCAATTTGTTTCGAATGCTCTCTCATTTAAAAAGATCTTGCCCAAGTACCTGCTCTGGGTGTAACCCTAGGGGGCTCAGCTCACCCAACATTTTCTCTATTTATAATACCTGATTCCATGACCCTTTCCTCTTGGCCACAGGTCGGTTTAAGTCATATCTAGCCATAACACAAACTCTTGGGGCCATCCAATTTGTTTCGAATGCTCTCTCATTTAAAAAGATCTTGCCCAGTACCTGCTCTGGGTGTAACCCTTGGGGGCTCAGCTCACCCAAAACATTTTCTCTATTTATTAATACCTGATTCCTGACCCTTTCCTCTTGGCCACAGGTCGGTTTAAGTCATATCTAGCCATACACAAACTCTTGGGGCCATCCAATTTGTTTCGAATGCTCTCTCATTTAAAAGATCTTGCCCAAGTACCTGCTCTGGGTGTAACCCTAGGGGGCTCAGCTCACCCAACATTTTAATCTATTTATTAATACCTGATTCCTGACCCTTTCCTCTTGGCCACAGGTCGGTTTAAGTCATATCTAGCCATACACAAACTCTTGGGGCCATCAATTTGTTTCGAATGCTCTCTCATTTTAAAAAGATCTTGCCCAAGTACGTGCTCTGCGGTGTAACCTAGGGGGCTCAGCTCACCCACATTTTCTCTATTTATTAAATACCTGATTCATGACCTTTCCTCTTGGCACAGGTCGGTTTAAGTCATATTAGCCCATACACAGAACTCTTGGGGCCATCCAATTTGTTTCAGAAATGCTCTCATTTAAAACAAGATCTTGCCCCATACCTTCTGGGTGTAGCCACCCCTAGGGGGCTCAGCCTCAAACCAACATTTTCCATCTATCTTACTTAATACCTGATCTGCACACATTTCCTCTTGTGTTTCCCGAATGCTGCCTCAGTCGGAGTAAAAAGATCTTGGCATACCTGCTCTGGGGTCATATTTAGTAACTACTAGGGGTACCTGCTCAGCTAGGGGGCACTCACCCAACATTTTCTCTAATTTATTACAATAACCTTTGATTCATGACCTCTTTTCTCCTCTTGGCGAACAGTCGTTTTAGAAGGTCCATTATCCTAGGCCATACGACAACTACCTTTGGGGCCATCATTCTAGTTTTCTTCGAATGGCTCTCTCCATAAGAGATTAAAGAAAACTTGGGTTTTAAAAAAGAATCTTCCCTTCCACACAAGTACCTGCACGCGTTGTGCTCCTGGGGTGTCAAAGACCCTGATAGAGGGGTCAGCACTCCCATAGCTGTTTCTTCTATAGCTACTTAATTGACCGGTGATCCCTAGAAAACCGTCTTTCCCTCTTGGCCACAGGGCGGTTTAAGTACATAATCTTAAGCGCATACAATTGATGACCTTTAAGGCAAAGGCTAAAAACTCTTGGGGCCATCCAAAATTTGTTTTCGAGATTGCTCTTTCTAAATGTCAGTTAAAAAGCTTGCGCAGGAGTATATCTAGCTCTAAGTACTCATTCGGTCAGGTGATCATTAAAAAAGAATCTCTTTACCCGATGGCCAAGGTGGGTTTAGGAGCATACCGCCGCCGAGCTGCTTCTGAGGTGTAACCGACTAGGTCTCCCAGCTCAACCCAACAACTACACGATTTTCTCATTTTATTAATACCTGATTCCTGTCGAAAACCCTTGGTGGGTCCACCCCTCTTGGCCACATCGCAGTGAATCGAAGTGGAGAGGTATGAGAGCTCGGGGGTATTTGCACGTCATATATCTTAAAAAGCCATGACAGGTTCAGGACACAAACGTTCACTCTTGGGGCCCATCCAATTTTGTTTCGTATGGAGAGGAAAGACAGGCCGACGATGCCCCTCAGTATTCATTTAAAAAAAAAAAAAAAAAAAAAAAAAAAAAGATATCTTGCCGACCACAGGAGCATTGAGCACTGCAGGAAGAGCCAAAGTACTGCTCTTGGGTGGGTGTAACACGCTAGGGAGTGGGCTCAGTCCAGATAAGCTCACAGACCAATCATTTTTTTTCTCTAATTTATTTAAATTTAATTATATGACCTGATTCATGGACCGTTTGTAAACAGTAAGTCCGGTCCCCCCCCCCTCCTCGTTGGGCATGAAGGAGGGTGGTTATTCGGGTTTTTAGTTCCACATTAGATCTGCTCTTGTAGT
>JAJSRW010001529.1:0-20156 GCA_022414725.1 Microglena sp. YARC
GCCAGCAGAGGAAGTGAGTGGAGCTGACACAAACACCACACACGCAGATTCGCCAACAGCCACAGCCACAGCCACATACAGCTTACACACAATGCACAAGGCCCATACACCAGCCACAGAACCCACAGCCACACCCACAGCCAGTAGCCACGGCCAAACAACAGCTACCACCACATTATGCACAGCCCACATACACAGCCACAGTCACAGCCACACCACAGCCACAGCGCCACATCACAGCCACATACACAGGCCACAGCCACAGCCAACACACAGCCTACACACAGCCCACAGCCACAGCACATACACCATACACACCACATACACACGCCACATACACAGGCCACATACACAGCCACAGCCACATACACATATCACAGCCACATTAAACAGCACACAGCCACATACACAGCCCACAGCCACAGCCACATACACAAAGCCACAAGCCACAACACAGCCACAGCCACATACACAGCCACAGCCACAGTACACAGCCACAGCCACATACCAGCCACATACACAGCCACCAGCCACATACACAGCCACAGCCACATACACAGCCACAGCCACATTACACAGCCCACAGGCCACAGCCACATACACAGCCCACAATTAAACAGCCACACGCCACATACACAAGCCACAGCCACATTTCACAGCCACATACACAAGCACAGCCACATTACACAGCCACATTAACACAGCCACATACACAAAGCCACCAGCCACAGCCACATACACAGCCACATACAAGCCCCACAGCCACAGCGACATTACACAAGCCACATAACAAGCCACATCCACAGCAACATACACAGCCAACATACAAGCCACCAGCCACAGCCATAGTACACAGCCACAGGCCACACACAGCCACAGCACACGCCACATACACGCCACAGCCAACTATCACAGCCACAGCCCACATACACAGTCACAGCCACATACACAGCCACAGCCACAAGGCCACAATACACAGCCACATACACAAGCCACAGCCACAGCCACATACAACAGCCACATTACAACAAGCCACAGCCACATACACAGCCACAGCCACAACACAGCCACACCACCATACACAGCCACAGCCACATTACACAGCCACAGCCCACATAACACCAGCCACAGCTACATACACCAGCCACATACACAGCCACAGCCACATACACAGCCACATACACAGCCACAGCCACAGCCACATACACAGCCCAGCCCACATACAACAGCCACATAACACAGCCACAAGCCACAGCCACAGCCACATACACCCAGCGCACATACACAGCCACATACACAGCCACAGCCCACAGCCGCATACACAGCCACAAGCCACATACACAGTCCACACCACATACCACAAGCCAACATACACAGCCACAAGCCCACAGCCACCACAATAATGAATTGTTATCAAATCAATTACTTGGCGTTGGTATGCTACCAAGGAGGGTATCAGAGGAAAGTGAGGTGAGGCTGACACAAACACACACACGCAGATTCACACAGCCCATAGCCCACGCACAGGCAGAACATCACAAACCCCACAGATACAGGACACACACAGACCAGACACACATAGACACAGATACAGACAGACACAGACCACAGACCACCAAATACACAGCCACAACAAAAACACACCAGATTCCGAGCCACCACACACACATCAATTCAGTATTATCAAACCAGGTTATCGGGACATCGTGGACAAAGATGGATACACAGAGGCAGTGAGGTGAGCTGACACAACACACACACGCATATTCACTAAGCCATAGCCACACACATAAACAGCCGCATATACAGGGAACGGCAAATCATATGATGTTGCACCAAAGCTCGAGTATGATATCATTGATAACATACAAAAATCCATATGATTTTTAATAACATATGATATGGTGCCCCAGGCCAAAGTTTTACCTATTCAGACGCTAATATCCACTTCCATGATTTCATCATGCAACACATCCCTAACTCATACGCAGCCACATACACATGCACAAGTACATGCACAACACAATAATTGTAATATCAAACCTGCATTAACCTGGAGTTGTATTGTAGACAAAGGACGCTAAACCGAGAAAGTCGAGCGTGAGCTGACACAACACCACCAGATTCACATGCCACAGCCACACATCAATTGTAGTTTATTCATTGAACTGTGGCGTTATGTATCTAGATAATATATTATTTATTAATGATAGCGTTTAGTGATAATTTGATTTATGGAGAGATGATATATGGATACCCATACCTATGTATTAGCGGACAAAATGACATAGCCATTAGTTATACTATATAATGGTGTATGATTTAGATGGTGTAGTATTATTGATTATGATGAATGATGAGTCTCATACCTCCGGTTCAAGTTACGAGTGTAAATGCTAGTGTAATGATAATTTATGTAATGTAATTATGTCAATGTTGATCATGTGATGCAATTTACCCAGTAACATGGTATTTTACCATCCTTTTTTTTAGATAATTAGTTTTGAAAGGACTTCTCCACTCCGGAAGATGGAGGATCAAATATGACACAAACCGTACGACTAACGAGCAGATGTATTGAGAGCACATAAATTCAGTTGACATTAATTGCATGAAGGTATGTGGGGGGGGAATCATTAGATATCAATTCCAGACATATGATAATACTAGACATAGATCATATCTGTATCTGCAGTCAATAGCAACTTATTGATAGCCATTAGATTAATTTAAACTGACCGTATCTATGCCTGGCGATATTTATAATATCGATGTATGCTTACCTAGTCTATGCAATACTATAGTGAAACAAATTGAGATCCATTAGTTAGAATGCTATATGGCCTGTGTGATCATTATACTATGCATGTACTTGTGCCTGTTATGGTATGTGAAACAAATATGAAGCCTTGTTAGTTTAATGATGGGTATGAGAATTGATGATATTATGTTATAGAATTACCACTAATTAGTAGCAATTACTATATCGAAAATTTAATTACTGGCTGGCGCACATATCCTACACAAACCCACATACAGAACTTAGCAAAGGAACACTGAACCAAACAGCCAATCAAACACAACAAGCAAACAAACAAACAAATCAACAGTATTAAAAATAACAACCAACTACCAACAAAAGCCAACAAAACCAACATCACAAACATAACCAATAACCAACCAACCGTGTGACCAACCAAAAACAATCCCTACCACAAAAAACACAGTAGCATATAATCAAACAACTAAATCACACCAATAAATAATAACTATGTTACAAGTGATAACTTTCAATCAACCAATTTTAACTAACCCAATACATTGCAACTTAATCAGTGCACTTCTATTATTTAATCTCATTTCAACAACTGCTTTTTGCTGAAATGGCAAAACTAACCAAACAACAAACAAACAAAAATCTCATGTTCACCTGGGTCTGGAAGTGGGTTCACTGCACAAGACAACCAACACTTACAACCAACGCAACCCCTCGTGTTTCACCCCATGTCCATGGAATTGTATGTGCGCAAACAAAAAAGCAACTACACTCAATCAAATACCAACAACCAACCAAGCAACCTCCTCATGTATTACCAGTGTCCTGAAATGGTTCTGCGCAACGTGAAAAGAGCAAAAAGAAAAACATCCAAACCAAACGATCCACAGCCCATATTCAACCTCATGTCTTGAAATTGGTTCATGGACAGAACGAACACACTACAAAACATTCCACAACAAACAACACGTCGCAAACAACCAACCACCAGCCAACCAGCACATTACATAACCAAACAACCCCTCTCTGCTACTCCAGTGTTCCGAGAGGGTTGGCTCACAGCCCATCCTGCGCCCAGGGGAGTCGTTTGAGTACAGCAGCTACTGCCCTCTGACCACCACCCAAGGCACCATGGAGGGAGAGTATGAGATCATGGTGCTCACTGAGACCAGGTGGGTGTAGAGGGGTATAGGTAGCCAGTAACATTGGTGGTGTGTGGGGGGGTTGGCTGGGTGGATGGAGTGGGGGGGGGGGGGGGGGGGTGTCTGTGGGCTACTGGGGTAATAGGTATGAGATCATGTTGCTCACTGACCAGGGGGGGGGGGGGGGGGGTCTGTGGGTTATTGGGTGATAGGTATGAGGGTAGGTGCTCACTGACCAGGTGGTAGAGGGGGTAGCTAGGAACCAGTAACAGTGGTGGTGGTGTGGGGGGTTTGGCTGCGTGGATGGAGTGGGGTGGGGTGGGGGGGGGGGGTATTAGGTGCAGGGGTCTGTGTTATTGGGGTTATAGGTTATGAGATCATGGTGGGAGAGGTATATGGGGGGAGGGGGGGGGCCTGTGGGTTATTGGTGTGATAGGTATGAGGTATGGGATCCTCACTGCCAGGAGGGTGGGTGGAGAGGATATGGGGGGGGGGGGGGGGGAAGGCTGTGGGGCCTGTGGGGGTTTATTGGAGGTGATAGGTAAGGAGGGTCTGGGGGTCCTCACTGGCCAGGTGGGTGGGGGGGGAGAAAGCAGTAAAAGTCGGTGGTGGTGGTGTGGGGGGCGGGGGGGGGGGGGGGCAGTGGGTTTGGCCTTATGGGGCAAGATTCAAATGAAGCACAACTGACCAGGTGGGAGGGAGAGGTAGCAGTAACAGTGGTGGTGGTGTGGTGGTGTGGGGGGGGGTTGTGTGTGGGGCAAGATATTTAAACAAATCTCACTGACCAGGAGAATGGTGGCCAGGCTTTTATTGAAGGTGCAACTTGCATACGTTCCCAGTGGGTTTTGGGTATGGTGGGGGGGGGGCAGTTTTATTTTAAATTGAAGTGCCACTTCAAGTTCAAGTGCAACCTTCCATACCTTCGTGTATTGGGGTGGCAGTTGTTTTTAGTCTTTGTTTGTAATGTCCATACATAGGGAAAGGCTAAGTTAGTTAATATAAGTGAATGTTAGTTAATATTAGACGGACCAGAATTTTGAATTTATTTGAAAAACTAATATTATTGTGACACTAAAATAATATTAGTTCATATTTGTCTTTCAAACACTTATATTAGTTGCCGTTCCCTATATTCGTATGTCCCCCTTGATCCCTTCAAGTTTGGGTTCCAGGAGGTCTCCAGGATAAGTTAACCATCATCATCATCATCATCATCATCATCATCATCATCACCACCAGCACCATTACCAGCAGCAGCAAAAACAAGAACAACCAACACTCGGCGTCAACAGCAGCAGCAGCAATACCGACACCAGCACCATCAACAACAACAGCACCACCACCAACAACAACAACAACAACAACAACAACAGCAACAACAACAACAACAACAACAACGTGCCAATTGTACAGGGAGACGACTCGGAGGACATCTTTGAGGCTAAGATCGGACCTTTGCTTCTTAGCACTGAATGATTTCTCAGATGACATACCAAGAGATTAATATAATCAGCAAGGGAGACGACTCGGAGGACATCTTTAGGGCCAAGATTGAGCCTTTGCTTCTCAGTGCTGAATAAAGTGGTCCGATGGCATACGAATAGGGATAGGCGGTCTGAGGTTGCCAAAAAGGCTGTGGTGGTGGTGTGTGTGTGTGGGGGGGGGGGGGGGGGGGGTCGGTGGGAGAGTAGGTTTTGGGTATGAGGCCATCATTAAAGCCAAGATTGGACCTCTACTTCTCAGTGCTGAATAAAGTGGTCCAATGGCATATGGATGACTGTAGAGTGTTAGGGCTTGATAGATTGTTAGTCAACAGGGTTTGCAGCCAACATGGTTTGTATAAGGTGCTTCATGTAGCACACGTGCTAAATTGTGTCCTTGTGTCCTATAGTGTATTGGGTGTGCTATAGTTATCTTGGAAGGACATCATTATAGTGTATTGGGTGTGCTAAGGGAGTCTTGGAGGACATCATTAGAGCCAATATTGGGCCTTGACGTTTCAGTGCTGGCAAGTGGTCCGACGGCATATGGATAACTGTGCTGTGTTAGGACTCGATAGGTTGTAAGTTAACAGGGTCTGTATAAGGTGCTTCATGTAGCACACGTGCTAAACTGCGTACTATAGTGTTTTGGGTGTGCTACGTTAGAGTCTTGGAGGGTTGCTTTGGGTGGCCAAAAAGGCTGGTGGGGGTGGGGGGTGGGGGGTCGGTGGGGGAGTAGGTTTTGGGTATGAGGCCATCATTAAAGCCAAGATTGGACCTCTGCTTCTTAGTGCTGATTGAAGTGGTCCGATGGCATACGGATAGGGATAGGCGGTCTGATATCATGCTACTCATATGATATTCATATATGATGCCGGCAGTCTGACTAGGCTCAAGTTACCATTTACATCCAAAATCATGTGATGCAATTTGTATGATATCAATATGAATATTCATACTGGCCTTTGGTCAGAAATCATATGTTTTGCCGATCCCTACGTATGGAAATCTGTGCTTTGTTAGGACTTCATAGATTGTTAGTCACCAGGGTTAGTAATGAGGTGTGTTCAGGTACCACACGTGGCTAAATGGTGTACTAAAGTGTTTTTGTGTGTGCTACGTTAGAGTATTGGAGGGTTGCTTTGGGCGGCCAAAAAGGCTGGTGGGGTGGGTGTGTGCGTGGGGGTGGTGTGTGCGTGTGTGTGTGGGGGGGGGGGGGGGTATAATGCGTATAATAATCCAAGTTTCTTTCATACAACCTTTTGGGTGGCCAAAAAGGCTGGTGGTGTTGGTGTGGGGAGTTGGGGGTTGGGTGGGTGGGGAGTAGAGAGTTTGGGTATGGGGTAGAATAATTCCAGTTCCTTCATACAACCTGTGGGTGGCAACAAAGGCTAGCACTGATTCATATTTGAGGGACTCATGGCAGCTTCCCGCCAGCTCCATTAGCCAGCCACTGGGGTAAGCCCAAAGCTTTCAGCTGCAATTGAATGCCTGTCATATCAGCTTTCAGACGCACTAGCTAGCTAGCTTCAGGTTTGGCTCAAGAACAGGAAAAGGAAGCTGCCTAGAAGCTGCTGCTCGTAGCTAAAAAAAGAAATAGTGCAGCCTGGTATGGTTACCCTAAAGGCTCCTAGGGGCAGGCTTGTATGTAAGGTGCTCCTTGTAGCACACGTGCTACATTATGAGGGTTGTTGTTGTGGGCGAGTGCTACGTTACAGCTTGTGGGTTGCTTCTTCGGCCCAAAAAGCAGCTAGCAGCATCCGGAAGGCTAGTAGAACCAGCATAGTGCTACGTTGGGCACAGACGGGACCCCTACCAGGAACTTGGCAACAACATAGACCTTGCCCTCCTCGAGGGTGGCAGAGTAGCGCACAGGAGCCTTGTGGGGTTGCTTCTTCGGGCCAAAAAAGCATCTTGCAGCATCCGGGCAAGGCTAGTAGGACCAGCATAGTGCTACGTGGGCACAGACGGCCCCCTACCAGGAACTTGGCAACAACATAGACCTTGCCCTCCCGAGGGTGGCAGAGTAGCGCACAGAGCCTTGTGGGGTTGCTTCTTCGGGCCAAAAAGCATCTTGCAGCATCCGGAAGGCTAGTAGGACCAGCATAGTGCTACGTTGGGCACAGACGGGACCCCTACCAGGAACTTGGCAACAACATAGACCTTGCCCTCCTCGAGGGTGGCAGAGTAGCGCACAGGAGCCTTGTGGGGTTGCTTCTTCGGGCCAAAAAGCAGCTAGCAGCATCCGGAAGGCTAGTAGAACCAGCATAGTGCTACGTTGGGCACAGACGGGACCCCTACCAGGAACTTGGCAACAACATAGACCTTGCCCTCCTCGAGGGTGGCAGAGTAGCGCACAGGAGCCTTGTGGGGTTGCTTCTTCGGGCCAAAAAGCATCTTGCAGCATCCGGAAGGCTAGTAGGACCAGCATAGTGCTACGTTGGGCACAGACGGGACCCCTACCAGGAACTTGGCAACAACATAGACCTTGCCCTCCTCGAGGGTGGCAGAGTAGCGCACAGGAGCCTTGTGGGGTTGCTTCTTCGGGCCAAAAAGCATCTTGCAGCATCCGGAAGGCTAGTAGGACCAGCATAGTGCTACGTTGGGGCACAGACCGGGACCCCTACCAGGAACTTGGCAACCAACATAGACCTTGCCCTCCTCGAGGGTGGCAGAGTAGCGCACAGGAGCCTTGTGGGGTTGCTTCTTCGGGCCAAAAAGCATCTTGCAGCATCCGGAAGGCTAGTAGGACCAGCATAGTGCTACGTTGGGCACAGACGGGACCCCTACCAGGAACTTGGCAACAACATAGACCTTGCCCTCCTCGAGGGTGGCAGAGTAGCGCACAGGAGCCTTGTGGGGTTGCTTCTTTGGGCGAAAAAGCAGCTAGCAGCATCCGGAAGGCTAGTGGGACCAGCATAGTGCTACGTTGGGCACAGACGGGACCCCTACCAGGAACTTGGCAACAACATAGACCTTGCCCTCCTCGAGGGTGGCAGAGTAGCGCACAGCGTGCTGCCTCTAGGAGTATTCCCACAGAGCCTTTTGGGGTTGCTTTTTCAGGGCCAAAAAGCAGCTAGCAGCATTCCGAAGGCTAGTAGGACCAGCTTAGTGCTACATTACATTACATTACATTACATTACATTACATTACATGTTAAAGTCTACTTGACACCGCGAGGGTGTATGAGACTCTGTGCTCTAAACAAAAAGAAAAAGCACCCACGTAAAGACACTGGTTCCTTTCCTTTAAAAAACCTGGTCAGAAGGGGGGGGGGGGGGGGTAAATTGACAAATAGTTGTACTTAATGGCAGAATTATGAAGAGCGTTAGTTTAGATTATGAGATGGCTTAGTGGTGCACGATAGTGTCCTGCTTTTCATCACAATAAATAAATAGTATACCTTATTGCAAGGAGGGACGTTGAGGGGGCCAGCCCGTTTGCTTCCACTGGGGCCAACCACCAATGTTGATCCAAATTAATTTAGATGAGTGGTGATAGAGAGGTAGACTTGCTTTGTATAGCAGGCAGTATCAGTATGTATAAAGTAGCATGTCCGTGGAGGGTATAGCGCGTGCCCGGCATTTGACCCCTTTTGGCCTAGCCACTTGGGGTTTTGGTTCCATATCTTGCAGACCTGTCGCCCAGGTGGCAGCGAGTCTCGGATCTCGATTTTTCGAGACCTGTTGCTGACGTGGCCACGGGGGTCTTCCCGTCGTACCGATGCTAGTAGATTTTATTTTCCGCTACGAGCAGCAGCTTCTAGGCAGCTCCCATGAATTCCTATTCAGCTAGACCTAACGCGACCTGGTGCACCTTGAAGCTGACACAATCAGCTGTCCAGAAGTGCTGAAATATTCGGGTGTAGCTCAGTAGCTGGCTTGGGGAGCTGCCTAGGAGCTGCTGAGAAAAGCCCTGGCAGGCAGACTTGCTTTGTATGGGACTATAAACTGGGGTGTATTATATTCCTTTCTCCAATTGTAACATTGTTTACAAGGCATTGGGCAGTCCCAATCTTCTATTTCTGGGGATTTGTTTGAGGACCCCTCCCGGATGTTGTGGAGCGGGCTTGTCTTGGGCCAACAATGGGCCGTCGATGACAAGGTAATGTATTACATTACATTACATTACATTACATTACATTACATTACATGTTAAAGTCTACTTGACACCGCGAGGGTGTATGAGACTCTGTGCTTTAAACAAAAAGAAAAAGCACCCACAAAGCAAAAAACCCCATTACATCAGGGGTGTGTCGAGGACAAACAAACCAAACTCCCAACCACCGTTTTGGTGGCGTAGGTATTAAACCCCTTAGAGCAGGACCCAGATCTCAACCACTTACAGTGGCGGAGGTAAGAAGCTAACAAATGAGAAGTCTCAAGAAGAAAAAAAGGGATAATAAATTACGGTGCCACTAAGCAGTCCAGGGCTTCCTGTCTTGCTCTTCTACAAGTAGAAAGATAGTCGGCTAGGTTGCTCCAAAAAGACTTAGTGCCATTTCCATTCATAAAGGTTCTGAATGTGGAATCGCAGAATTCCACATTCCATACGGTTAAGTCGTATCCTCATGGACATGCCTATAAATATCTGTAAACAGATTCTGGTAGCGGAGGCGAATATCATTATAAAAAGGGCACTCAAACATATGCATTTCATCCTCAGTTTTTTGGAACCCACACATTTGACAGTGTCTCATTGAGCGAGGGATGTGTGCTCTATCCACCACCCTCATTCTTTCTGAGTTCAGCCAATGGGAACCCATTCTAAACTGTTGCTATAGAACGAATCTGATCCTGCTTATGTAAGGCGGATGTAAAGGGAATCAAGCCATTCTCATCATTGCTGTTGGCTGCGAACCATTTTTGGTATCGGAGGCGTTTAAAGCCAACCCTTCTCTCATCAGGGATGTCTCTAACTGCATTGGTGTCACTTGGGTACTTAAACCTCCATGACTCAAAAACTTCAGACATAATACCTTCGACATCGACAGCCTCCAAATGTTGATGTTTTTACTGGATCCTAGCTTGTGGAGAGCACAACGCAAGTCATGAACCCAGCCAGTGTTGGAGTCAAAAGATTCCTCAAGAGCCATTCTAATGAGATCCTCAGGTTCTTTATGTATGGTCTTGTTCCAGAAGCGCAAAGCTTGTTTAAGCCAAGCAAAACACAACGGGGTATGTTAATTCAAGCATAAGGTCACTTAAAAGATTACTGATCCTCTTCGAAACCGCTAAGTGGGCTCCCTGTTTTTCGTGGGTATCGAGAGGACTTGGCAATTGAAGATTTTTTTAGTTGTCACTGGTCGTGAAAGGCATTTCACCCCAGGAGGGTGTGTCTCTCGACACAAACTAGCGACATCAAAGTCAGAGGATTCAGTTCGAATGGCGTTGCCACTCCTGACTCCTACAATAGACACATGGGACATACAGACAGTCACTCTGTCAGTACCCATTGAGGTGAATGGTGGCTTGCCACCCTTGCAATCAGGGTACTACATTGTCTCAAATTGGTCAGCGCTTAAAGCGCACAAAAGTCAAATTGGTCAGCGCTTTACAGTTCAAAAAGCGCGAAAACTGCGCGCTGCGCCCACATGGGGTTGAAAAAACTGCGCGAAACGCACAGTGGGGCTCAAAAAGCGTGCGCGAAATCGCGCTGCCGGGCGCGCTTTGTAGTACCCTGCTTGCAATAGCAGGAATGGCGGTGAACATGAATCATAAATGCATCTTATATTTTTAGTCTAGGGCTAGTGTAGGGAGACCCACCCTTTCAGGCGAAAATCCTTCTCGAAAAAGCAATGAGAAGGCAATGTACTCACCGCACCAGAGTTAGTAGGTTACAGGGTTTAGGGTTAGATACTTATAGTTTATTACAAGTTTGCTTACGTTTAACAATTTCGTGTGTAGGGTTAAGGGCATAGGGTGGTGATAAGCTTTCTTGTTAAACCCGATTTATCATGATAACTTGATTCTAAATGTTCATGTCGTATTTAAGCGCAATCGTAATCTCTCCGAATTTAAGCGTTATCGTAATCTCAGGTTTGGAAATGTTGATGGAATTCAGATGCTCGACTTGGGCATCGTGCATGCTGATTATAAACGTGCATGCTTGAAAATCTCTCGGGTGAAGCAGCGTGCATGCCGATTCTAATCGGTTCCGCGATCTGAAGAGCCAGTCCAAGGAAATCCGAGGCTAAGGTACTCCTCACGAGAATCGAACCGCGGACCTCCGAATTGTTATATTTTTACGTGGGCCACGGGACCACACTGGTTTGAATGTAGGGTACAGCTGCATACTCAGACGAGACCGAACATCATCGGAGCAGCTGGACAGTTTTATTACAGCCCCTTGTAATTTTATTTTTATTTTTTATTATTACAGTGCGGGTTTAGGCAAAATTCCCCTCAGAACCTGGTCCAGGAGGTTAACTCCAAAAAGCGAAAGAAAAAGCACATTCAGGGGCTTAACGAAAAAACAGAGCGAACTAGAAAGGCATAGTTAAATTATTTACGTAAAATCATAGAACAGAGCTTTTTAAGGAAAGCACAGTACCTCATGACATCTCCCTAGATAGGTTGTGCCGCTTCCAGCATTACCAAGGGTGTAGCCGGTCGTCTTATTAGGCAGCTAAAAGCTGCCTAAGACTTGCGAGTACCGCCCAGAGGGCCGGTACTTGGAGTACCGCCCAAATACATAGTGGGCCACGAAGGGGAGATTTTGAGGGCGGGTACTATTAGCATTAGCATTAGCGTTTAAAGTCTTAGGCGGCTAAAAGCTGCCTAAGGCTTGCGAGTACCGCCCAGGGGGGCGGTACTTGAAAGAACAAAGACAACCCATTGCAGCTTCTTTGACTCGGTGTCACTCATGGCTCAAATCAACTTATGTACCCTTGCCCTCCCAAGTCCTGCCATCGGGTTTGCAGGACTGCTTAGCTTGCAGCCCTCGACGCCACTGCCCTATCAGGGGGCAGCGTCGCCGATGTACTGCTAAGTACCGCCAGTTGTTTTCACTGTCTTCTACTCATTGTAACAATTTTTGACTTATTTACCCTTGCCTTTAGGTAGCTACTGAAAGGACCAGGACAAGTCTTGACACTGTCTAGGCGTGGATATCGCACACGGGAACTTCAAAATTGGAAGATGGTGAGCAACCAAGAGTTGGCTGAAAAACCCATGTAACAATCTACGAGAAGGTACTACATGCTCTCTTAGTACACCACCACCACCACTCAGATTTGATGGCACTGCAAATCTGCTATTCATACCACTAGACCAAACTACACTTCCACTTGAAGCCCCAAACTACACTTCCACCTATAGCACCAGAGGTGCATGGAAAAATCACGCTGACCACTCACATTGCTACTGTTGCTATGGTGAGCGTGGTGCCCTCGAGAGCATCTGCAAGCAAGCAGAATGGTGTGCCTGTCACCCGGCATCGAACCTGCGACCCCCAAAATATGCATATTGTTCCACTTAGCACAATATATCGTACGATACACAATAAAACGATATATCACGATAAACACGATATATCGTACAATGTCAGTTCAATATCGTACGATCCGCTTGACAGCCCTACGGATATACTATAGTGGTACTGTTTTCGCTTTCATTTATGGCAAACGGGATGGCAAATGACCCCCTTGGACATTGATTCTGTGGTACTGACTCAAACAAGTCTTAAACTATCTTACTCGCTTAGTGTGCTCCCTGGTTACCTTGGGAACCTTACGGAGGGACATGGATTTGGCAGACGGTGAGAAGCCAGAGTTGGCTTAAGAACCATGTGACAACTATTACTCAAATTCAAAAATACAGTCAAGGGATCGCCATATAGGCTAACGGGACCTGCTGATCGTGGGATCATTCGACTTAGCACTTTCTGGCTGGTGCAATTTCAAGTCATTCTTGGGCCTATCAAATCGCACCACAGAACGCTAGCTGCTTTAATGGCCATGGCCTAGGTGGAATTGCACTGTGCATCTCTAGTTTCGCACCAGCTATCCCCATGTCATCACACCATACAATGAGCCAGAGGGGGGCAGTGTGGAAACGTTTAAGAGCCTTTGAAAAAGTGTTGTAGTGACAGGCTAGGCTTGGTCTAGGCAACTTTTCCAGAGGTAGACAGAGGTAGGAGCAAATGTCCAAATCACGAAGTAGCACAAAGTTAGTATTCAATCTATTCATCATGCAGTAGCAACAACTCAAATCATGCTTTGGTTTCTTTGAAGACCAATCTATTGAATACATTTGTTGAACAGTATTACTTTTACTGCCGGAGACAGCAAGCAGCCGAATTCCAGACTGGACTAATACAGCCATGTAACCAAGTTCAAATTGAACCAGAAGATAGGTAATACATGTGGGTATCGAGCGCATACTGGTTGATTCAGTATAATCCATCAACACGATAGGTATCTTGTTCGAGCTCTTGCCATGTTCATGAATTCCAGGCCTTCCGCCCTGAGCTATTCACTTGGCAACATGCTGGCAGGGCTGTGATGTCCAGTACTGGCAGGGCTGAGATTTTGGAGTATGGATAAAATACGATCATAAAACAGATCGAGGGTGTGCAGATTGCCACACGCTGATATGACAAGGCTGATATTTCCTGGAGTTTCTTACAACTAGACAAATCCAAGGTAGGAAGATTGCCACACCCTGTCAAGGCTGTGATGTCCTGCGGTTGTTCACACCTAGTCAGTTTTAAAGTATGCAGATTGTCACACCCTGCCAAGGCTGTGATATCATGGAGTTTCTCACAATACGACAAATCCAGGGTAAGCAGATTGCCACACCCTGACAAGGCTGTGATGTCCTGCAGTTGATCACACTGAGACAGATCCAGGGTATGCAGATTGTCACACCCTGCCAAGGCTGTGATGTCATGGAGTTTCTCACAATACGACAAATCCAGGGTAAGCAGAATTGCCACACCCTGACAAGGCTGTGATGTCCTGCAGTTGATCACACTGAGACAGATCCAGGGTATGCAGATTGTCACACCCTGCCAAGGCTGTGATGTCAAGGAGTTTCTCACAATACGACAAATCCAGGGTAAGCAGATTGCCACACCCTGACAAGGCTGTGATGTCCTGCAGTTGATCACACTGAGACAGATCCAGGTATGCAGATTGTCACACCCTGCCAAGGCTGTGATGTCATGGAGTTTTCTTCACAATACGACAAATCCAGGGTAAGCAGATTGCCACACCCTGACAAGGCTGTGATGTCCTGCAGTTGATCACACTGAGACAGATCCAGGGTATGCAGATTGTCACACCCTGCCAAGGCTGTGATGTCATGGAGTTTCTCACAATACGACAAATCCAGGGTAAGCAGATTGCCACACCCTGACAAGGTGATGTCTGTGATGTCCTGAATACCAGTTGATCACACTGAGACAGATCAGGGTATGCAGATTGTCACACCCTGCCAAGGCTGTGATGTCATGGAGTTTCTCACACAATACGACAAATCCAGGGTAAGCAGATTGCCAACACCCTGACAAGGCTGTGATGTCCTGCAGTTGATCACACTGAGACAGATCCAGGGTATGCAGATTGTCACACCCTGCCAAGGCTGTGATGTCATGGAGTTTCTCACAATACGACAAACTCCAGGGTAGCAGCACTGATTGCCAGTTGATCACACCCTGACCAAGGCTGTGATGTCCTGCAGTTGATCACACTGAGGTGGTGATGTCAAGGATCCAGGGTATTGCAGATTGTTTCACACCCTGCCAAGGCTGTGATGTCATGGAGTTTCTCACAATACGACAAATCCCAGGGTAAGCAGATTGCCACACCCTGACAAGGCTGTGATGTCCCTGCAGCTTGATCACCACTGAGACAGATCCAGGGTATGCAGATTGTCACACCCTTGCAAGGCTGTGATGTCATGGAGTTTCTCACAATACGACAATCCAGGGTAAGCAGATTGCCACACCCTGACAAGGCTGTGATGTCCTGCAGTTGATCACACTGAGGACAGATCCAGGGTATGCAGATTGTCACACCCTTGCCAAGGCTGTGATGTCATGGAGTTTCTCACAATACGACAAAATCCAGGGTAAGCAGATTGCCACACCCTGACAAGGCTGTGATGTCCTGCAGCTTGATCACACTGAGACAGATCCAGGGTATGCAGATTGTCACACCTGCCAAGGCTGTGATGTCATAAGAGTTTCTCACAATACGACAAATCCAGGGTAAGCAGATTGCCACACCCTGACAAGGCTGTGATTGTCCTGCAGTTGTCACACTGAGACAGATCCAGGGTATGCAGATTGTCATCCCTGCCAAGGCTAACGTAGATGTCATGGAGTTTCAATCACAATACGGACAAATCCAGGGTAAGCAGATTGCCACACCCTTGATCAAGGCTGTGATGCATGTCTGCAGTTGATCACACTGAGACAGAGAAGATCCAGGGTATGCAGATTGTCACACCCTGCCAAGGCTGTGATGTCATGGAGTTTCTCACAATACGACAACATCCAGGGTAAGCAGATTGCCACACCCTTGCTGACAAGGCTGCTGCACCCTCTGACACAGATTCCAGATTGTCACACCCATATGTCAGGAGTTGCACCACACCTGACTGCAGTTGATCACTGAGACAATCCAGGGTATGCAGATTGTCACACCTGCCAAGGCTGTGATCCAATACGAAACAAAATCCAGGGCAAGCAGATTGCCACACTGTGATGTCCTGCAGTTGATCACACTGAGAACAGATCCAGGGTATGCAGATTGTCACACCCTGCCAAGGCTGTGATTGTCATGGAGTTTCTCACAACGACATCAGGGGTAAGCAGATTGCACACCCTGACAAGGCTGTGCTGTCCTGCAGTTGATCACACTGAGACAGATCCAGGGTATGCAGATTGTCACACCCTGCCAAGGCTGTATGTCATGAGGACAAATCCAGGGTAGCAGATTGCCACACCCTGACAAGGCTCCTGCAGTTGATGTCTGAGACAGATCCGGGTGCAGATTGTCACACCCTGCCATCATGGAGTTTCTCACTCGGTAACAGATTGCAGGGCTGTGATGTTCCTGCAGTTGATCACACTGAGACAGATCCAGGGTATGTTGCAACCCTGCCAAGGCTGTGATGTCATGGAGGTTTCTCACAATACGACAAATGGAAGCAGATTGTCATGTGATGTCCTGCTTGATCACACTTTGACGATTCCAGGGTATTGCAAGAATGCCAGGCTGTAGGGAGTTTCGCAAATCCAGGGGTCAGCAGATTGCCACACCCTGACAAGGCTGTGATGTCCTGCATTGATTCACACTGAGACATCCAGGGTATGAGATTGTCACACCCTGCAAGGCTGTGATGTCATGGAGTTTCTCTCACACGACAAGATCCAGGGTAAGCGAGATTGCCACCCCTGACAAGGCTGTGATGTCCTGCAGTTGGATCACACTGAGACAGATCCAGGGTTGCGATTGTCACACCCTGCCAAGGCTGTGATGTCATGGAGTTTCTCCAATACGACAATCCAGGGTAGCAGATTGCACACCCTGACAAGGCTGTGATGTCCTCCACACTGAGATGGGTTTCAGATCAATCAGATCCAGGGACACAAATCAGGGCAAGCAGATACAAGGGCTTCATTTCCACACCAAATGGGTAAGCAGATTGCAAGGCTGTGATGTCAGGAGACAAGATTTATGCTAGATGTCACACCGCCAAGGCTACGACAAATAACCAAATCCAGGGTAACGCAGATTGCGACACCCTCAAGGCTGTGATGTCCCTGCAGCTGATCACACCTGAGACAGATCCAGGGTATGCAGATTGTCACAGCCTGCCAAGGCTTGTGATGTCATGGAGTTTCTCACAATACGACAAATCCAGGTAACGCAGATAGCATCGTGCAGATTGATCACACCCTGGGAGATGTCAAGGCTGTGGATTTCTCACAATACGTACTGCAGTTGCCACACCTCAAGTGTGATGTCCTGCAGTTGATCTGAGACAGATCAGGGTATGCAGATTGTCACACCTGCCAAGGCTGTGATGTCATGGAGTTTCTCACAATACGACAAATCCAGGGTAGCAGATTGCCACACCCTGAACAAGGCTGTGATGTCCTTGCCAGTTGATCACACTGAGACAGATCCAGGGTATGCAGATTGTCACACCCTGCAGGCTGTGATGTCATGGAGTTTCTCACAATACGACATCCAGGTAAGCAGATTGCACCCCTGACAAGGCTGTGATGTCTGCAGTTGATCAACTGAGACAGATCCAGGATGCAGATTGTCACACCCTGCCAAGGCTGTGATGTCATGGAGTTTCTCACAACTACGAAAAATCCAGGGTTAAGCAGAATTGCCCACCCTGACAAGGCTGTGGTCCTGCAGTTGATCACAACATGAGACAGATCCAGGGTATGCAAGATTGTCACACCCTGCAAGGCTGTGATGTCATGGAGTTTCTCACAATACGACAAATCCAGGGCGAGCAAACCACACAAGGCTGTGAGTCCTGCAGTTGATCACACTGGACAGATCCAGGGTATGCAGATTGTCACACCATTCTGCCAAGGCTGTGATGTCATGGAGTTTCTTCACAATACGACAAATCCAGGTAGCAGATTGCCACACCTGAAACAGCGCATGTTGAGTTGATCCTGCATGGTAACGACTTGATGCCACCAGCGGTATGCTGATGTCATGGGTATGCGTTCCAACAAGGCTGTGATGTCGAATCCAGGGTAAGCCACACGATTGCCACACCTGACATAGGCTGGATGTCTGCAGATGCACACCCTGACAAGGCTGATGATTCCTGTCAGTTGATCAACACACTGAGACAGATCCAGGGTATGCAGATTGTCACACCTGCCAAGGCTGTGATGTCATGGAGTTTCTACAAGACGACAAATCCAGGTAAGCAGATTGCCACACCCTGAAAGGCTGTGATGTCTGCAGTTGATCACACTGAGAACAGATCCAGGGTATGCAGATTGTCCACCCTGGCCAGGCTGTGATGTCATGAGAGTTTCTCACATACGACAAATCCGAAAGCAGATTGCCACACCCTGACAAGGCTGGTGATGTCCCTGCAGTTTGATCACAACTGAGACAGATCCAGGGATATGCAGATTTGTCACACCTGCAAGGCTGGGATTGATGTCATGGAGTTTCTCCACAATACGACAAATCCAGGCTTAAGCAGAAGTTTGGCCAACCCTGACACAGGCTGTGCATGTCCTGCAGCTTGATCAAACCTGAGACAGATCCAGGGTATGCAGATGTGTCACACCCTGCCAAAAGGCTGAGTCATGGAGTTTCTCACAATACGACAAATCCAGGTAAGTAGATTTGCCACACCCTGACAAGGCTGTGATGTCCTGCAGTTGATCACACTGAGACAAAAAATTTATGAGAAAGAATCCAGGGATGCAGATTGTCCACCCTGCCAAGCTGTGGATGTCCATGGATTCCTCTCACAATACGACAAATCCAGGTAAGCAGATTGCCACACCCTGACAAGGGTGAGCTCTGCAGTTGACTCACAGCTGAGACAGAATCCAGGGTATGCAGATTGTCACACCCTTGCAAGGCGTGATGTCATGGAGTTTCTCACAATACGACAAAGTCCAGGGGCAAGCAGATTGCCACACCCTGACAAGGTCCCTGTCAGTTTTGACACACTGCAGACAGATCCAGGGTATTGCAGATGTCACACTGCCAAAGGCTGTGAATGTTCCATGGGGGAGTTTCCTCACAATTAAACGAAACAAAAAAGTCAGGGTACGCGACAGATTTGCCACACCCTATGTGATGTCAATTGTCACATCCGGCTGCAAGGCTCCAGTGAGAGATGTCATGGAGTTTCTCACAATAGATTTGTCACACCCTGCCCAGGCTGTATGTCGAGTATCTCACAATTACGACAAATCCAGGTGTAAGCAGATGTTCCTGCAGTTTGATCGCACTGAGACAGCATTCCAGGGTATGCAGATTGTCACACCTGCAAGGCTGTCGAGGCTGTATGTCTGCCAGTTGATGTCCTGCGTTTGCACACTGAGACAGATCCAGGTTGCGATTTCACACCCTGCCAAGGCTGTATGTCATTGAGTTTCTCACAATACGAATCCAGGGTAAGCGCATTGCACACCTTGACAAGGCTGTGATGTCTGCAGCTTGTCACACTGAGACAGATCCAGGTATGCAGATTTGCTCCACCCTGCAAGGCTGGTTGTATGTATGGAGTTTCTCACCAATACGACAAATCCAGGGTAAGCAGATTGCCCACCCTGAAACGCTGTGAGTCCTTGCAGTTTGATCACACTGAGACAGATCCAGGGTATGCAGATTGTCACGCCCTGCCAAGGCTGTGAAGTGTCATGGTGCTTCTCACAATACGACAATCCAGGTAATAGATTGTACCACACCCTGACAAGGTGTATGGTCCTGCAGTGCTCACACTGAGACAGATCCAGGGTATGCAGATTGTCACACCCTGCCAAGGCATGTGATGTCTGGAGTTCTCACAATACGACAAATCCAGGCGTAAGCAGATTGCCACACCCGACAAGCTTGTGATTGTCCTGCAGCCTTGATCACACTGAGACAGAGTTCGGGTATGCAGATTGTCCACACCCTTGCCAAGGCTATGTCGATGGTCATTGGAGTTTCTCACAATACGACAATTCCAGGGTAAGCAGATTGCACACCCTGACAAGGCCTGTGATGGTCCTGCAGTTGATCACACTTGAGACAGATCCAGG
>JAJSRW010000752.1:0-44201 GCA_022414725.1 Microglena sp. YARC
ACTATTACCCCACGCCCACCCCACCAGCATCACTCACACAGAACTCACAATATGCACAGTAGGCAAGCAAACCGGCACTATGTCACCCCACGCCCACCACCCAGCATCACTCAAAAACAAACTCAACAATGCATTGCCCAACGTGATGCATGTAAACCCGCCACTATTCACCCCACGCCCCACCCCACCAGCATCACTCAAACAGAACGTCACAAGTGATGCCAGACAGTGAGGCGAGCAAAAACCCGGCACTATCACCCCACGCCCACCCCACCAGCATCACTCACACAGAACTCACAATGTTGCCAACGGTGAGGCCAAGTAACCCATGGCACTATCACCCCAGCGGCCCACCCCACCAGCATCACTCACACAGAACTCACCAATTTTGATGCAACAGTGAGGCAAGCAAACCCCCGGCACGTATCACCGCCACGGGCCCAACCCCACCAGCATCACTCAAACAGAACTCACAATGGATGCAAAGTGAGGCAAGCAAACCCGGCACTTTCACCCCACGCCCACCCCACCAGCATCCAAACTCTAAACAGAACTCACAATGAATGCCAACAGTAGGCAAGCGTACCCGGCACTATCACCCCACGCCCACCCCACCAGCAGCCACTCAAAAACAGAACTCACAATGATGCAACAGTTGAGGCAAGCAAAACCAGGGCACTATCACCCCCACGCCCACTCCCACAGCGATCACTCACACAGAACTCACCAATTGATTGCTCACACAGGTGAGGCAAGTAAACCCAGGCATCCTATGCAACCCCACGCCCACCCCACCAGCATCACTCAAACAGAACTCACAATGATGCCAACAGTGAGGCAAGCAAACCCGGCACTAGTCACCCACGCCCACCCCCACACACTCACACGCAACTCCACAATGACCAACAGTGAGGCAGCAACCGGCACTAATCACCCACTCCCACCCCACCAGCATCCACTCAAAAGAACTCACAGATCGCCAAGGTGAGCATGTACCGGGTTTCAATATCACCCACTGTTCCACCACAGCATCAACTCAAACAGAACTCAAATGATGCCAACAGGAGGCAGCAACCGCACTAGCACCCCGACGCCCACCACAAGCTCACTCACACAGCTCACCCAATGTTGCCAACGGTGAGGATACCGGCACTATCACCCCAGCCCACCCACAGCATCACTTCACACAGAACTCACAAATGATGGCCAACAGTGAGGCACAGCAAACCCGGCACTTCACCCACCCAACCCACAGCATCACTCAAACAGAACTCACAATGATGCAACAGTGAGAACAAGCAAACCCGGCACTTTCACCCCACGCCACTCCCATGCAGGCATCACCAACAGACTCACAATGATGCCACGGTAGTGAGGCAATGCCGCCCGCAATACACCTCCGACCCCAGGGGCCACCAGCATGATCAAACAGAACTCACAATGATGCCACACAGTGAAGGGAAGCAATACAGGCACTAATACCCCACGCCTCACCCCACCAGCATCACTCACATCAGAACCTCTACAATGAATGCCAACCACAGTGAGGCAAGTAAAACGGCAACTATCACCCACGCCCACTCCACAGCATCACTCAAACAAGACTCACAATGAACCAACAGTGGGCAGAGCCAACCAGCGCCAGAATCACCCACGCACACCACCAGTAACACTTAAACAGAACTCACAATGATGCCAACAATGAGGGCAAGCAAACCCGGCCACTTCACCCCACGCCACCCACCAGCTCATCTCACAAACAGAACTCACAATGATGCCAACAGTGAGGCAAAGCAAACTCCGGCACTACACACCCACGCCTCCCACCAGCATCACTCCACAGAAACTCACAAAATGTGCCCAAACGTGAGGCTAAGGTAAACCGGACACTATCACCCCACGCCCACCCCACCAGCATCACTCACACAGAAGCTCACAATTGATGCCAAAGTGAGGCAATAAACCGGCACTATATCCTACCGCCCACCTCCACTCACATCACTCAAACAGTAACTCACAATGACGCCAACAGTGAGGCAACAAAACCCGGCACTATCACCCCACCCCACCCCACCAGCATCACTCACTACAGATCACAATGATGCAACACGTGAGGCAAGCAAACCCCCGGCACACTGACACCACGCCCACGCCCAGCATCACTCAAAGAACAGAACTCACAAATGATGCCAACGGTGCGGATGTAAACCCGGACTATCACCCCCACGCCCACCCACCAAGCATCACTGCAATCAAACTCACAAATGATGCCAACAGTGAGGCGAGCAATACCCGGCACTTATCACCCACGAACGGGCGCCACAGCATCACTCGACACAGAAACTCACAAGTTGCCAAGGTGAGGCAAGTAACACCCAGGCAGGCTTATCACCCACGCCCACCCCACAGCATCACTCACAACACAGAACTCACATGATGCAAGGTGAGGCTGAAGTAAACCCGGCACTATCACCCACGCCCACCCAGCATCACTCAAACAGAACTCACAATGATGCACAGTGAGGCAAGAAACGCCGGCACCTATCACCCCACGCCCACCCCACCGCATCAAACTCACGACAGAACTCACACATGAATGCCAACAGTGGAGCAAGCAAAACCGCACTATACCACCAGACGCTCCACCCATCCAACATCACTCAAACGAACTCACTATGATCCAACAGTGGAGGCAAGTAAACCCCGGCACTATCAAGCCCAGCCCACCCCACCACAGCATCCTCAACACAGAACTCACAATGTATGCAACGTGAGGCAAGTAAACCCGGCACATCACCCCCGCCAACCACCCAGCATCATCAAACAGAACTCACAATGGATGGCCAACGTGAGGCCGAGCAAACCGGCACTTCACCACGCCACAGCCCACTTCGCATCATCAACACAGAACTGCACAATGTCTGGCAATCGGTGAGGCAAGTATAACGCCGGCACATCACCCACGCCCACCCCACCGAGCAATCACATCACATCAGAACTCACAATAGATTGCCAACGGTAGGCAAAGTACAACCTGGCATATCACCCCACGTCCACCCCACCAGCATCACTCAAAAGAACTCACAATGATGCTCAACAGTGAGGCAAGCAAGACCAGGCACTAACACCACGCCCCACCCCAACAAGCATCACTCACACAGAATCACAATGATGCAATCAGTGAGGCAGACAAACCCGCACTATCTACCCACGCCCACCCCAGCCAGCATCCACTCAAACAGAACTCACAATGATATCCAACTAGTGGGCATGTAAACCGGCACTATACCCACGCCACACCCACGCAATCACTCACACAGAACTCAACAAGTGATGCCGTAATGGTGAGCAAGTAAACCCGGCAATATCACCCCCGCCACCCAAGCATCATCAAACAGAACTCAAACAATGATTACAACAGTTGAGGCAAGCAACCAGGCACTAATCACCCACGCCCACCCCGCCATCACTCACACAGGAACTCACAATGAATTGCCAACAGGTGAGGCCACGCAAACCCGGTCCTTTCACCCCAACTCGCGCACCGGGCTTAGGCCACCAGCATCACTCAAACATGATACTCACGTTAATTGATGCCACAGTGAGCAAGCAAACATCGCACTATCACCCCCAGCCCACCGCCCACCAGCATCAACTCACACAGAATCTCACAATGTTTGCCAACGGTGAGGCAGTAAACCCGCACTATCACACCACGCCCACACCCACCAGCATCACTCACCAAGAACTCACAATGAGCCAACGGTGAGGCAAGTAACCCTGGCAACTCACCCACGCCCACCCCCACCGCATGGCACTCAAACAGAAAACCACAAAGATGCAACAGTGAGGCAAGCAAACCAGGCACTATCACCCACGCCACACCAACTCAGCCATCACTCACACAGAAACTCACAAATGATGCCCAAAAGTGAGGCAAGCGAATCCAGGCAGTATCTACCCCACGCCACCCACCAAGCATTACTCAAACAGAAGTATCAAACAATGATACAACAGTGAGGCAAGTAAACCCGGCACTATCACCCCACGCCCACCCCACCAGCATCACCTCAAACAGAACTCACAATGATGCCAACAGTGAGGCAAGCAAACCCGGCACTATCACCCCACGCCCACCCCACCAGCATCACTCACACAGAACTCACAATGATGCCAACGGTGAGGCAAGTAAACCCGGCACTATCACCCCACGCCCACGCCCACGCCACGCCCACCCCACCAGCATCACTCAAACAGAACTCACAATGATGCCAACAGTGAGGCAAGCAAACCCGGCACATCACCCCACGCCCACCCCACCAGCATCACTCAAACAGAACTCACAATGATGCCAACAGTGAGGCAAGCAAACCCGCACTATCACCCCGGGGGACGCCCACCCCACCAGATTCTCGCGCAAGGGCGAACAACCTCACAATGATGCCAACAGTGAGGCAAGCAAACCCGGCACTATCACCGTACCCACGCCCACCCCACCAGCATTACTCAAACAGAACTCACAATGATGCCAACAGTGAGGCAAGCAAACCCGGCACTTTCACCCCAAGCCCACCCCACCAGCATTACTCAAACAGAACTCACAATGATGCCAACAGTGAGGCAAGCAAATCCAGCATAGTGGGCACTGTAACTAACAGCCAGGGGAACAGGCTGAACACCAGTCACCAAAAGAAGAAGGGCAGTGCAATGTGCAGTACCTGCATACAATAGATGGTTAACATGTGTCCATGCATGTATGTGTATGTGTGTGTGTATGTGTATGTGTTGTATATGTATTTGTATTGTATCTGTATGTGTGTGTGTATGTATCTGTATGTGTGTGTATGTGTTTCTGTATGTGTGTGTATTTGAATGTATCTGTATGTGTGTGTGTATGTGTATCTGCATGTAGTTGTATGCATATATGTGTATGTGTAAATGTACGCGTAGATGCATTTGTAGGTATCTGTATCTATGTGTATGTGTATGTATCTGCATGTGGATGCGCACAATATGTATAGTATATCTTTATGTTGTTATTAGCAGTCGTCCTGCACGCCTGAAGACCCCTCCCTCATCCCACCCGTGTGTGTGTGTGTGTGTGTGTGGGGGGGGGGGGGGGGGGGTCAGCTGCAATAATTGAAACATGGGTTGGTGGTTCAGTGGTTGAGCGGGTATTGTTTGGTGTTGGCATTGGTGGTGGTGGTTTTGGGAGTTGGTGATTGTTGGTCTGAGACCCCTCCTCCTCCTTTGAGCCTAGGACCATCAGATATCCCTCCTCTCCCCCCCTTAACGGACCGCCCCCCCCCACCCCCTCCTCGTAGCCTACACCCCTTCCTCCTCCTCCCCTCTACCCCCCCCTACATCCCCCCACACCCCACCCCACCCCTATCATACAACCCTCCATACATCCCCCACCCCACCTTCTCATTGTGCTTCTGGCTGTGATGGGCAATGACAACAAGATGCCGGCAGCAAGGGCAAAAGGGAATGGATGTAAGCAGTGCTGCCTGTATTCCACCTTCTTCCCCCCCCTCCCTGCAGGTCCTTCGGACCCACCCCACCCCACTCCTACACCCACCCCACCTTTCTCATGTTGCTTCTGGCTGTGATGGGGATGACAAAGGAGATGCGGCGCAAGGGCAAAGGGAATGGACGTAAGCCAGTGCTGCTGTATTCCACCCTTCTCCCCTCCCTCCCTCCTCCCCCTGCAGGTCCCTCCGACCCCCCTACCCCCCTCCCAACCCCCACCTTCTCATTGTGCTGTCTGGCTGTGATGGGCATGAAACGAAGGATGAATGCCGGCAGCAAGGGCAAAGGGAATGGATGTAAGCAGTGCTTGGGATCCCGCATCGCCTCTCCTTTAAGTGATGGCTGTGTTGGTTTGATGTTGAACTGCCTGGCCCTGTGGTCTCAAGGTGGATGGAGGTCCCCTTGATGATGGCGTTAACAATGGTGGGGGTCCAGAAAACTGGGGCAGGGGGTGGGTGTGTGGGTGGGTAGGTGGGTGTGTATGTGGGGGGATTGAGAGGGTGGGCAGATAGAGATTTTTAGGGGTTGGGGGGAGATTGGGTGGGTGGGTGGTGGGGGGGAGGAATGGGGGTGGGTGTGGAGGAATTGGGAGGGTGGTAGTAGAGATGGGTAGGGTAGGGTGGTAATGGGATTGGGGATGGGGGGAGTCGGATCCTTGGTGGAGGTGGTTGTGATGGTTTCAAATGGTTGGGGTCCACGGCAGAAGGGCTAGGGGGTGGGGCTGTGTGCGTGTCGGGGTGGGGTGGGGTGGGTGGTGGGGCGGTGTGCATGTGCAGGGGGGGGGTGGGGTGGTGTGTTAGGAAATAATAGGTTAGGTGGATGCTCTATTGGTGTAAGGGTTTCTTGCTTGAAGTCGGCACTGCTGCTGTGTGGTCTTGAGGAGGTTGGAGGTTCCTTGATGATGGTGTTCACAATGGTGAGGGTGGGTGGGGTGGTCGGTCGTTAGGGTTATGGCGCTCGGGTGGGGTGGGTGGGTGGTGGGATTGAGGAGGTGGAGTGGGGAGTGGGCGCTGGTGTTAGTGGTAGGTAGGTGGGTGGGGTGGGAGGAAGGATAGGGGAGGGTGGGTGTGGGGTGGTGGATTGAGAGGGTAGGTAGGGTGGGATGGGTAAGGTGGGTGGGTGGGTGGGATTGAGAGGGTGGGTGGGTGGGGTAGGGGTGGGTGGGTGGGTGGGTGCGTGGGATTGAGAGGGTGGGTGGGCGGGGGTAGGGTTTTGCCAGGGTGGGTTGGGTGGGGGAGGAAATAATAGGTTAGGCAGATGGCTCAATTGTTGTAGGGTATTCTTGTTTTGAAGTCGGCAGCAGCCTGGCTGTGTGGTCTGGAGGAGGGTGGAAGGTTCCTTGATGATGGGTTCAAATGGTGTGGGTGGGTGGGCGTGTCCAGCAAGAGGTGTGTGGGTGTGAGTGTGCAGGGTGGGTTGGGTTGGGGGAGGAAATAATAGGCTGGGAGGATGGCTTTCTTAGTGTAGGGTTTCTTGTTTGAAGTCGGCGCTGCCTGGCCCTGTGGTCTCTAGGTGGGTGCAGGCCCTTTGATGATGGCATTCACATTGGTGGGGTCGGCAGAAGACTGCAGGGGGCAGGGGGGGCGGGTGGGTGGGGGATTGGGGGGAGGGGGGATTGAAAGAGGGGGGGGGGGGGGGGGGGGGATGGGGGGGGGGGGGTGGTAGCGGGGGGTAGACTTGGAGGGTGGGTAGAGATTGGGTGGGTGGGAGGTCCTTGATGATGGGATCATAATGGTGGGGTTCCTGAAGACTGCAGGGGGGGGGGGGGGGGGGGGGGGGGTGGAGGGTCGTTGTCGGTGGTTGGGAGGGTGTGTGTAGACGAGATTAGGAGGGTGGCAGCAGATTGGAGAAAGGTGGGTGGGTGGAGGTCCCTTGGTGATGGTGTTCACAATGGTGGGTCCTGAAGACTGCAGGGGGAAGTGGGTGGGCGGGTGGGTAGATGGATGGGTGGGTTGGTGGGTGGGATTGAGAGGGGTGGGTGGGAGAGATTTTGGAGGATTGGGTGGGTGGATGCCAAAGCCAGCTACGTTCTCGCATGTACTATATACTAATGCCAAAGCCAGCAACGGTGTCACATGTAGTACTTAAATGCCAAAGCCAGTACCCCTACGCATGTCTCACTAATGCCAAAGCCAGCTACGACTTGCATGTACTTACTCACTACCGCCAAAAGCCAGCTACCCCTCGCATGTACTCACTAATGCTAAGCCAGCTCCCCTCGCATGGTACTGACTAATGCAAATCCAAGCTACGTCTCCCATGTACCACATACTAATGCAAAGCAGCTACGTCCTGCATAAAAATTTTAAACCACTAATAATGCCGCAAAGCCAGCTACGTGGTACATTTACTGAGTCTGAGGACTAAATGCCAAAGCCAGCCTACGTGTTCACATGTACTCACGTTATGCCAAATGCCAGCTACGACT
Source organism: Microglena sp. YARC (assembly GCA_022414725.1). Taxonomy (NCBI): domain Eukaryota; kingdom Viridiplantae; phylum Chlorophyta; class Chlorophyceae; order Chlamydomonadales; family Chlamydomonadaceae; genus Microglena; species Microglena sp. YARC. Next base: position 7,961 of record JAJSRW010000752.1, read on the forward strand.
CCAACTCACATGTACTCACTATTGCCAAAGCCAGCTACGACACGCATGCACTCACTAATGCCAAAGCCAGCTACGCCTCACATGTAATCACTAATGTCAAAGCCAGCTACGTCCTGCATGTACTCACCTAATTGCCAAAGCCAGCTAACGTGGGGGGGGTCCCCCACATTTTACTGACTAATGCCAAAGCCAGCTACGTGTCACTATGTATCACTTTATGCCAAAGCCAGCTATTTTACGACTCACATGTACTCACTATTGCTCGGGTTTGTGTAAAGCCAGCTACGACAGACGCATGCACTCACTAAGTGCTGAAAGCCAGCCTACGCTCACATGTAATCACTAATGTCAAAGCCAGCTACGTGTCACATTTACTGACTAATGCCAAAGCCAGCTACGGACTCACATGTACTCATATATATTGCCCAAAGCCTAGCTACGACTCACATGTACTCACTATTGCCAAAGCCAGCTACGACACGCATGTACTCACTAATGCCAAAGCCAGCTACGCCTCACATGTAATCACTAATGTCAAAGCCAGCTACGTGTCACATGTACTGACTAATGCCAAATCCAGCTACGACACGCATGACCGTTGCACTAATAACTCGCCAAATCCAGCTACGTGTCAACAAGTTCTGTACTGACTAATGCCAAAGCCAGCTAAGCCTCACATGTACTCACTAATGCCAAAGCCAGCTACGTCCCGCACGAACTTGGACGCGCCCATGTACCAGACAAAGGGATTGTTGAATGCGCCTCGCAGTAGCTCCCACGTAGTGAGGGAGGCAGTACTAGTCGTAGTGCCTCTTGCACTGTTTACTTTGTATGACAGAAAGTGCTTCTCCTTGTCTGTCAGGAATCTGGCTGCGGGGAAGTAGGGGTGGTGTGGTGTGGTGTGGTTTGTGGATGTGGTGTGGGATATAGGGTGAGGGAGGCAGTAGTATTGCTGTAGTGCCTCTTCTTTTGCGCTGTTCACCTTGTGAGCAGAGAGCGAGTGCTTCTTCCTTGTGTCTGTCAGGAAGCTGGCTGCGGGGATAGAGTGTGGTGTGGTGTGGTGTTGTGGTGTGGGGTGTGGGTGGTTGTGGTGTGGGGATATAGGTGGTGAGGGAGGCAGTAGTACTAGCCGTAGTGCCTCTTGCACTGTTCACCTTGTGAGAGAGCGAGAGCTTCTCCTTGTCTATCAGGAACTGGCTGTGGGGATAAGAGGGTGGTTGGTGTGGTGGGGAGGGGTGGGGTGGGGAATTATAGAGTGAGGGAGGCAGTTTAGTACTAGCCGTTAGTGCCTCTTGCGCTGTGTTCACCTTGTTGAGAGAGCGAGTGCTTCTCCTTGTCAGTCAGGAAGCTGGCTGCAAGGATAGGTGTGCGTGTGTGTGTGTGTGGTGTGGAGTGGTGTTGGCTGGGGGGGGGCACCTGTGGGAGCTATTAGGGAGTAATGATAGAGGGTAGGGTTGGGTGGGGGTGGGGCGGGGATAGATGGGTAAGGTGGGTGGGGTGGGGTGGGGCTTTCTGTTTTTGATTGTCGGTTTGGGGTGGGGTGTGTGTGTGTGTATAGGGATGGGGGCACTGTTCACCTGTCTATCAGGAAGCTGGCAGTGAGAATATGAGGGGGAGAATGGGGCGGGGCACCACGCGGCTGGGGTGGGGTGGGTGAGGCTTCTGTTTTTGATGTCGTTTTGAGGCTGAACAGGTGGGGTGGGGGGCGCTGCTCCTTGTCTGTCAGGAAGCTGGCTGCGAGATAGAGGGTGGAGTGGGGATAGCAGGAGAGGGGAGTGGGGTGGGGTGGGGTGGGGTGGATGGGATAGAGGGTGGGGTGGGACTAGAGGGTGGGGTGGGGATAGAGGGTGGGGTGGGGATGAGGGTGGGGTGGGATAGAGAGGTGGGTGGGGATAAAGGGTGGGGTGGTGATCGAGGTGGGGTGGGGATAGAGGGTGGGCGGTGGGGATAGAAGAAGGGTGGCCGGTGGGATAGAGGGTGGGGTGGGATAGAGGGTGGGGTTGGGATAGGGGGTGGGGTGGGGATAGAGGGTGGGGTGTGATGACCCTAGACACTCAGACCTCAGAACCTCAGACCCTAGACCTCAGACCTCAGACTCAAACCAGACCCCAGACCTCAGACCTCAGACCTCAGACCCCTAGACCTCAGAGCTCAGAGCTCAGACCCTTAGACCTAGACCTCAGACCTCAGACCTCAGAAGCAGCTCAGACCCCAGACCTCAGACCTCAGAGCTCAGGGTACCCTTAGACCTCAGAGCTCAGAGCTCAGACCTAGACTCAGACCTCAGACCTCAGACCCTAGACCTCAGACCCAGACCTCAGAGTTAGACTCAGAGCCCAGACCTATGCCGAGACTCAGACCCCGGGCAGACTGGAGACTCAGACCTCAACCTCACGAGAGTAGTCCTAGGAGGCTCCTACTCAGACCTCAGACCGCCAGACATTTAGACCTCAGACCTCGACCCTCCGGCGCGGGCGGCAGACAGTCTAGACTCAGACAGAAGACCCAGACCTCCTTCTTAGACCTCAGACAGACCTCAGACCTTAGACCTCAGACCTCTAAAGACCCCAGACCCCCTCAGACCTTAGACCCAGACACAGACCTCAGACCTCAGACCTCCAGACCTCAGAGACTTAGAGACCCATATGCCTATAGCTGCAGACCTCAGACCTCAGACTCAGACCTCAGACCCCAGACCCCATGACCTGAGACCTGCAGACTCAGACCGTCAGACCCCAGACCTCAGAATCAGACCTCTGCAGGACCTGGACCCGAGCCCGGCAGCGGCACAGGATTCTGAGGTCTGAGGTCTCGATACTTGCCGAGCCCCGCACCCTATAGTCCCTAACACGCCATCCTACACAGCCACCAACATGATCCGACCCAGAATCTCTCCCTACGCTCAACTCTCCATTTTCCCCGCCAACCATCTTCAATTGAGTTGGGCAGGAAGCGCCGAAAATAGCTGGGGACAGCCTGCGTCACCAAAAACTAAACAAAAAAACACAAACAAATGAATGAAGAAAAATACCACCCATCCCTATCTCCCCACCCTTTATCCAGCCCCTCCCCCACCCATCTTCAATTGAGTCAGGCAGGAAGCGCAGCATAGCGGCGGGCAGGCCTACAAACAAAAACAAAAAAAAAAAAAAAAAAACAAAAAACACAAAACAAAAAAAAAAAAAAAAAAAAAAACAAAAAAAAAAAACAAAAAAAAAAAACAAAAAAACAAAAACAAAAATCAAAACAGCCTAAAAAAAAAAAAAAAAAAATCAAAGCCAAAACCAACGCCATCCCAATCTCTATACCACCCGCCCTCTATCCAGCCCTGCCCACCATCTTCAATTGAGTCAGGCAGGAAGCGCAGCATAGGGATAGCCAGGCCTACAAAAAACAAAACAAAAAAAGCAAAAAAAAAAGCAAAAAAAAATCTCAAAGCCAAAACCACGCTCCATCCGACCAATCTTATACCACCCGCCCTCTATCAGCCCTGCCTACCATCTTCAATTGAGTCAGGGCAGCCCCGCCCAAGCGCAGCCCATCAGTGACAGCCAGGCCTACAAAATCAAAAAACAAAAACAAAAAAACAAAAACAAAAAAACTTCAAAAACAAAAACAAAAAGCAAAAAACAACAAAACAATCAAAGCAAACCACGCCATCTCACTCTCTATCCCACCTTGCCTCTATCCCACCCCACCTCTATCCCGCCGCATGCTCACCCATCTTCAACTTGAGTTTGGCAGAAAGCGCAGCATAGCAACAGCTAGGCTACCAAAAAAGAAAAGAAAATAGGCCAAAAACCAACGCCATCCCCGTTCTCTATACCACCCGCCCGGCCCTCTATCCCTCCCACAACCGCTTATCCGCCTGCTCACCACCTTCAATTGAGTTAGGAAGGAAGCGCACAGCATAAGCGCGCAACAGCTAGGGCTAAAAAAAAAAAAACGCATCCCACCTCTATCCGCCCTGCTCACCACCTTCAATTGAGTTAGGCAGAAGCGTAGCATAGCAAAAGCTAGGCTACAAAGAACAAACACCAAAACACAAAAAACCTAAACAATCAATGCCAAACAAGGCCATCCCACCTCTATCCCACTCCACCCACCTTATACTGCCCTGCCCTGTATCCGGCCCTGCTCACCATCCCTTTATAGAGTTAGGCAGGAAGCGCAGCATAGCAACAGCTAGGGCCAACGTTGGTATGCCCTCCAGGATGAATAGCCACTGCCACCCCTGTAGTCCTAACACCCCATCAAACGACAGACACATGGCGGCCCTATTTGGGCCTGTGCGATCACCCGTGGGCTAAGAGAGATGCCAGAACATCTACAACTGCTATCTGGGCCATGAGAAGATGGTCTTGGGAAGAACCTGGCTGTGACGGTGGGCAGAGGGGCGCAGCGTGCGTGTGGTGGTGTTGGTGTGTGGTGATGGTCGGTGTGTCGGAGTGTGTGTTCCGTGTGTGCGGGCGGGTAGAGCGGTTTAGGGCCCTTTTTGCCCGGGCTAGATATATGGAGCCAGTGATTACGTGGTCTAAGAGAGATGCCAGACTCCTAAACTGCGTAAATCTCTGCCCCTCCTACGGGCGATGGTCAGGCCGGTCTTCGGAGTAGAACCTGGGGTGGGCCGTGTCATACCTGAATCGTATCGTTGGGGGGGCGTAGGTGGTGTGGTGGTGGTGTGCGTGCGTGGGGTGGTGGTGCGGTGTGGTGCGGTGTCGTGGAGGTGCGTGGCTGGTGGGCATGCTGTAGGTGGTGGGGGCGGGATTGGGCGGCGGCGCCGCTGTTTTGCGGGCAGCTATTGGGCCAGGTGGATTACGTGGCTCAGGGAGAATGCCTGAATCCACACCTTGCATAGGCATGGTCAGGACGGTCTTGGGGGTAGAACCTGGGGTGGGGTGGGGGGCACAGGTGGTGGTGGTGGTCGGTGTGGTGGTGGAGGTGGTGGTGAGATGTTGGTGGTGGTGGGTGGGTGGGGGGGGGGGGGGGGGGGCGCCTGTTTTGCGGGCAGCTATTGGTCAGTGATTACGTGGCTAAGAGAGATGCCAGACTCTACAACTGCGTAGGGCATGGTCAGGCGGTCTATGAGAGATTATAGATCTGAGTGTGGGGTGGGCTTGTGAGTGGGTTGAAGGGGGTATAACGAGTGGAAACGAGATTCAACAGTGGACTCGCTGTTTGATTGTCTGTTGCGAGGATGAGCTCGGGCTACAATTAGCAGCTTGGACGTTAATGCTTATCGAGGATAAGTCTTAACTCCGACACAGACCAAGAACGATTTATACTGTTGACTAAAACAGTTTGACGGAAACACATCAGCACTACCGGTCGATGTGAGAAGGACGATGGATGTATCACGAACTATTGTGATGGACCTTGGAACGCCGATATGTTTGATCTCAGACATATCGGACGATCTAGTATGACAAGCGGAAACATATGTTTGATAAGCGGAACGGACCGCTTTGAACGGGCGCGTCAATAGGACTGACCTAGACTAGTCAACGATGACTCTTCACTTCTTGGAGGCGTCCCTCAATAGTGATTATGGGTTTGTGAGGATACGCATGTAAACAACTGTTACATTTCCCCCCCATCTAGCTTTTGTCACCAATACAAGCGAACTCGACAAATATATGTCAGGAAGTAGGCGCAAACTACTTTGAACGAAACCGGTCTCCTTGTTTTACAAGGGAAGACTGACCCAATAGTCTTAAACGAGTGCTTGGCAAGAGTGGAAGCCTCTTGCCAAGTGTGGGTATACCAACGAAACGAAACAAGTGAGGCATGAAAAACGTCATGAATCTTCCAACGGTGAAGGTGAACGGCAATGGTTTCTGCATTGACACCTTTGGAAAAAACCTGTGTGACCGGGAAAGGTCCTACGAACTTGGGTAACAATTTTCTGGCAAAACGAGATGTGAACTTGAGGTTCTTAGAGGAAAGCAGAACCTTGTTTCCAACGATAAAATGAACAGGTTTGCGACGGGTGTCTGCATAGGATTTCTGGCGGGCCTAGGACAATAAATTGTTTAAGCCAAAAACGAGAGGCCGACGTAATGTTATCCGTAATCAAACAAGCAGCGGGGACAACGGGCTTTCTTCCATTTAATGACGTGGGCAAACTTGGGTGACGCCCGTGATTTCAGATAAAAGGGTGTGGTCTGAATTGAACTGTGCCATGCATTGTTTGATTTGCAAACTGGGCCATGGGCAATAACTCGTGCCATGTTGAACGGAGGCGGCAGGCCCGAACTTAGGGACCTACCTAGAGGCCGACTGAGCCATGGAGACGAAGTTCTGCGCCTAGGGCAAAGTCAATCAGGTCCGGTAGAGACTGCCAATCTCTGCCGGTGTGATCTACTACACAGAGATGTTTCAGGGAGGGCGAGAGCCCATGCAGGAACCAACTTATCTGGTCCGTAACGGGCATATTGATGGATTGTCGGACTAACAGCTTGAATTGTTGTTCGTATTTTTTAACGGATGGGAACTGGGTCATGGAACAGTCGCGCGCAACAATTTGTGTCGCTCCAAAACAAAGAAATGTAACAGTTGTTTACATGGCGTATCCTCACAAACCCATAATCCACTATTGTAGGGACGCCTCCAAGAAGTGAAGAGTCATCGTCTGCGGCTGGGGGTGGGCTAGTGCAACCCTCTGCCTGGTCTAAATTCATTGCGGAGAACTCTTCCAAACAGTCAAAGTAATTACTCAGTGCAAATTAAGAAGCGAAGATCGGAACAATAGCAGGAATGATTCGGAAATTAATTATGGGGAAGCAGGAACGGTTAGAACGCAAACTGGATCGGGAGCCAAAGCTCCGAAACCAAATGTAACGAGTGGAAACGAGATTCAACAGTGGACTCGCTGTTTTGATTGTCTGTGCCGAGGATGAGCTCGGGCTACAATTAGCAGCTTGGACGTTAATGCTTATCGAGGATAAGTCTTAACTCTGACACAGACCAGAACCGATTATACTGTTGACTAAACAGTTTGACGGAACACATCCCAGCAACGGGTCGATGTGAGAAGACGATGGAAGTATCAAGAACTATGTGATGACACTTCTGGACGGCCGATATGTTGATCAGACATATCGGATAGACGATCTAGTATGACAAGCGGAACATATGTTTGATAAGCGGAACGGACGCTTGAACGGGCGGTCAATAGGACTGACTTAGACTAGTCAACGATGACTCTTCACTTCTTGGAGGCGTCCCTCAATAGTGATTATGGGTTTGTGAGGATACGCATGTAAACATCTGTTACAGGGTGAGGGTGTGTGTGTGGGGGGGGGGGGGGGGGGGGGGGGCGCGGGGGGCTGTTTTGGGCGGGCAGCTATTGGGCCAGTGATTACGTGGCTTAGAGAGATGCCGGACTCTACAACTGCAATAGGGCATGGTCAGGCGGTTCTCGGGGGTAGAACCTGGTAGGAGGTTGTGGGTGGATGGGTGTGTGGGGGTGGGGGTGGGTGGGGGCAGGGGTGGGGAGGGAGGAGTGGGGAGGGGTGGTGTGGGGAAGGGTGGGTGGGTGGGGGTGGGGTGGGGTGGGGTAGGTAAGGTTGTGTTTGTGTGTATGTATGTGTGGGTGGGTGGGTGACGTGGTTGTGAGTTATAGCTTCTGGGTTGTGGGTTGTGGGTTGAGGGTTGTAGGTTGTGGGTTATTGCTTGTGGTTTGGACAGGAGGCCCTCTGATAGGGACAGGCACATGGCGGCTATTGGGCCAGCAATTAAATGGCCAAGAGAGATGCCTAGCTCCACAACCACCCACACCCACCCACCACGTTTTTCAGACAACCCTACCCACCCAGCAACCCACCCACTCCCACCCGTGCCCATCACCTTTCAGAAAACAGAACCCACCCACATCCACAGACCCGGACAACCCACCCACCCACCCACCACCCACGTTTCAGACAACCCACCCGTGCCCATCCACCTTTCAGAAAACAGAACCACCTACATCCACATACCCGGAACAACCCACCCACCCACCCACGTTTCAGACAAATCCCCCCCCCCTCCCCCCCCCCCCCCCCCCCCCCCAAACACACACACTAACACACACATCACACACACAACAAAACACACACTCTCACACACACCACAAACACACATACACACACTTGCCTTGCCCATCCACGTTTCACCCACCTATCCACGTTTCAGACATCCCCACCCACCCAGGAAAAACCACCCCACCACACACACACACACACACACACACACACACAACAAGCCCACTCCTTTCAGCACCCCTACCTAGTGAGGAAGTACCACATGCATGGGAAGGGCCCCGACTCAGTGGCTCCAAGCAAACAGACGTAGTGCAATGCTAGAATTGGGAAGCTGTTTACACCCACACCCACACCCAGGGGGGGGGGGGGGGGGGGGGGGTGAGGGTAAAGAAAAGCCCACCACCACACACACACACACACACTCTTCAGTTGGCCCTACCTAGTGTTTCCAGCGAAGTACCACATGCCTGGGAAGGCCCCCGACTCAGTGGCTCCAAGTAATAAACGTAGTGCGTAGAATTGAGCAGCTGTTTTCATCCAACCCATAGATGTTGCTGTGATTCCCCATGCAAAAATGATGCCTGCCAGCCAATAGTTTGCAGACACATGTCTCAGCATAAGGTTGCTGGGGATCTGCAGTGCGGGTGCAGGGGGGTTGGTAGTGGTGATGGTGTGCTGATGGTGTAGGGGGGGGATATGGGTGGTGGGTGGTGTTAGGGGGGGGTATAAGTGCGGGTGCAGGGAAATTGGTGTGGTGGTGGTGGTGCCTGCCAGCCAATAGTTTGCAGACACATGTCTCAGCATAAGGGTTGCTGGGGAATCTACAGTGGGGGTGCAGTGTGGGGGTATAACGTAGTGGTGGCATTAATTGAAGTTTTTGATATAATTTTGTTTTCATCCAAAAACCATTGAGGTTGCTGTTGATTCCCCATGCAAAATTGATGCCTTTTGCCAAGCCAATAGTTCGCAGATACATGCCCGAGCGTAAGGTTGCTGGGAATCTGCAGTGCCATCAAGGGTGCAGTGGGGCTGGTAGTGGTGATGGTGGTGGTGGTGTAGTGGGGGGGGATGGGTGTGGGGGGGTATACGTGCGGGTGCAGGGAGATTGTGTCGTGGTGTGTGGTGGTGGCTGTGATGCCTGCCAATAGTTTGCTGACACACCATGCCTCAGCATAAGGCTTGCTGGGGATCTGCCCCAGTGCGGGTGCAGGGGGGGTGGTGGTGGTGGTATAAACGGTAGTGGTGGCACTAATTGAAGTTTTGATATAATTTGTTTTCATCCAACCCATAGATGTGCTGATGCATTCCCCATGCAAAAATGATGCCTGCCAGCCAATAGTTCACAGATACATGCCTGAGATGTAAGGTTGACTGGGGATCTGCAGTGCGGGTGCAGGTGTGTGTGTGGGGTGATTGGTGGGTGGGGGGGTAGGGTAAGGGTGGGTGGGGGGGGGGGGGCGGTAGGGGGGGGTAGGGGAGGGATATAAGTGCGGGTGCAGGGAGATGGTGGGGGGGGGGGGGTGGGTGCGGTGGAAGGGGGGGAGGGGGGAGGGGAATCATTACACCCATCCTCACACCCACCCCTGCAGCGAGGCATAGCCAAGGAAGAAGAGTCCACAGCCTGAACCAAAAACCTCAGGTCCAAAATTTACACCACCACACACAAACACACACAGATGGTGGTTGTGATGATGGTGGTGGTGGTGGTGATGGTGGAGATAGTCACACACATCTCACACATCACACCCATCCTCACACCCATCGGCATCAATCCAGCGGCTCCCCTGCAACGAGGCATAGCCAAGGAAGAAGAGTCCGCTGCCTAGACTAAACACCTCAGGTCGAAAATTTACTCCACCAGACACACATACACACACACAGATGGTGGTGGTGGTAATGATGGTGGTGGTGGTGGTGGAGATGGTGGTGGTGGTGGTGGTGGTGGTGGTGGTGATGGTGTAGATGGTGACACACCATAACACACATCACACCCATGCTCACACCCATCCTCTCACCCATCCTCACACCCATCGGCATCATTCAAGTGGCTCCCCTGCAACGAGGCACAGCCAAAAGGAAGAAGAGTCCACTGCCCAGACTTGAAAACCTATCCTCACACCCATCCTCCACACTATCGTCACACCTGTCCTCACACCCATCCTCACACCCATCCTCACACCCATCCTCACTCCCATCCTCACACCCATCCTCACTCCCATCCTCACTCCCATCCTCACTCCTATCCTCACACCTATCCTCACTCCCATCCTCACTCCCATCCTCACACCCATCCTCACACCCATCCTCACACCTATCCTCACACCGTATCTTATCCTACACCCATCCTCACACATATCGTCACACCCATCCTCACACCCATCCTCACACCCATCCTCACACCCATCCTCATACCCATCTTCACACCCATCCTCACTCCCATCCTCACTCCTATCCTCACACCTATCCTCACTCCCATCCTCACTCCCATCCTCACACCCATCCTCACACCTATCCTCACACCTATCCTCAAACCCATTGTCACACCCATCCTCACACCCATTCCCACCCAATCACACCATCCTCACACCCATCTTCACACCCATCCTCACACCCATCCTCACACCCATCTTCACACCCATCCTCACACCCATCCTCACACCCATCCTCACACCCATCCTCACCCATCCTATCCTCACACCTTATCCTTCACACCTAATCCTCACACCCCATTGTCCACCATCCTCACACCCATTCTCTACACCCATCCTCACCACCCATATCCTCACTCCCATCCTTACACCCATCCTCACACCCATCCTCACTCCCATCCTCACACCCATCCTCCCACACCCATCCTCAACACCCCATCCTCCCATCCTCACTCCCATCCTCACACCCATCCTCACACCCATCCTCACACCTATCCTCACACCTATCCCCACTCCCATCCTCACTCCCATCCTCACACCCATCCTCACACCCATCCTCACACCCGCTATCCTCCTCACACCTATCCTCACACCCATTGTCACACCCATCCTCACACCCATCCTCACACCCATCCTCACACCCATCCTCACACCCATCCACATCATTCTGCTGGATCACCTGCAACGAGTCATAGCCAAGGAAGAAGAGTCCGCTGCCTAGACTAAACACCTCAGGTCGAAAATTTACTCCACCAGACACACATACACACACACAGATGGTGGTGGTGGTGATGCATGATGTGGTGGTGGGGTGGTAGAGGATGTTGTGGTGGTGGTGGTGGTGGTTGGTGATGGAGGTGGAGATGGTGGTGGTGGTAGTGGTGGTGGTGGTGGTGGTGATGGTGTAGATGGTGACACACATAACACACATCACACCCATGCTCACACCCATCCTCTCACCCATCCTCACAGCTATCTTCATCATTCCGCTGGCTCACCTGCAACGAGGCATAGCCAAGAAAGAAGAGTCCGCTGCCTAGACCAAACACCTCAGGTCCAAAATCCAAGTCTTCATTGAGCTGCAGGCACAGACACATGCACACAGTGAGACAATAAGGCACATGCACAGACACAGGCACACAAGCACAGAAACAGACCAAAAACCTCAGGTCCAAAATTCAAGTCTATATTTAGCTGCAGGCACAGACACAGGCACGCAGTAAGGCACATGCACAGGGATAGGGACAGTGGCAGGCACATGCACATAGTGAGAAACACAGGCTCAGACACAGGCAAACAGCGGGACGATAATTACACAGTGAGACAATGAGGCACATACACATGCACAGGCACAGACAGACACAGACAGACACAGACACAGACAGACACAGACACAGGGACAGGGACAGGGACAGGGACAGGGACAGGGACAGGGAAAAGGAAACATGCACATAGTGAGATACACAGGCTCAGACACAGGCAAACAGCAAGACGATAATTACACAGTGAGACAATGAGGCACATGCACAGGCACCGACACCGACATCGACACAGACAAAGACACAGGGACAGGGACATGCATACAGTGAGACACACACAGGACACAGTAACACACATTTAGACAAAATAATGTTACACATGACACATGCACACTAACACATTGCAGACAATAGGCGATGACATTTAGTGATGTAATGGGCACATGGCACATGCACAGGACAGAGACAGAGGCCAGAGGACAGGGACACAGTGAGGACAATAAGCCACATGCACAGGCCCCAGGCACAGGGACAGGACAAGACAGGACAGATCAGTTGCAGTGGCACAGTGGCAGGGACAGCGGACACAGTGAGACAATAAGCCACCATGCCACATAGGCAGCACAGGACAGGGACAGGGACACAGTGAGACAATAAGCCACATGCACAGGCCCACACAGGGACAGGGACAGGGACAGTAGGAGACAATAAAGCCACATGCACGAGGCAGGCCACAGGACAGGGACAGGACAATAAGCAGTGAGACAATAACCACATGGCCACAGGCCCAGCAGGACAGGGACAGGGACACAGTGAGACAATAAGCCACATGCACAGGCCCAGGCACAGGGACAGGGACAGGGACACAGTGAGACAATAAGCCACATGCACAGGCCCAGGAACAGGGACAGGGACAGGGACACAGTGAGACAATAAGCCACATGCACAGGCCCAGGCACAGGGACAGGGACAGGGACACAGTGAGACAATAAGCCACATGCACAGGCCCAGGCACAGGGACAGGGACAGGGACACAGTGAGACAATAAGCCACATGCACAGGCCCAGGCACAGGGACAGGGACAGGGACACAGTGAGACAATAAGCCACATGCACAGGCCCAGGCACAGGGACAGGGACAGGGACACAGTGAGACAATAAGCCACATGCACAGGCCCAGGCACAGGGACAGGGACAGGGACACAGTGAGACAATAAGCCACATGCACAGGCCCAGGCACAGGCACAGGGACAGGGACAGAGACAGGACAGAGGAAGACAGTGGCAGTGGCAGGTTGGCAGGCAGTGCAAAGTGGCAGTGGCAGTGGCAGGGGCAGGGGCAGGGACAGGGACAGGGATATGGACACAGTGAGACAATAAGCCACATGCACAGGCCCAGGCACAGGGACAGGGACAGGGACACAGTGAGACAATAAGCCACATGCGCAGGCCCAGGCACAGGGACAGGGACAGGGACACAGTGAGACAATAAGCCACATGCACAGGCCCAGGCACAGGGACAGGGACAGGGACACAGTGAGACAATAAGCCACATGCGCAGGCCCAGGCACAGGGACAGGGACAGGGACACAGTGAGACAATAAGCCACATGCACAGGCCCAGGCACAGGGACAGGGACAGGGACAGGGACACAGTGAGACAATAAGCCACATGCACAGGCCCAGGCACAGGGACAGGGACAGGGACAGGGACACAGTGAGACAATAAGCCACATGCGCAGGCCCAGGCACAGGGACAGGGACAGGGACACAGTGAGACAATAAGCCACATGCACAGGCCCAGGCACAGGGACAGGGGCAGGGACAGGCACATGCACACAGTTAGACACACAGGCTCAGGCACAGGCATAAGCTTCCTGTGGAGACACAGGCACAAACTCGGGTTCATGCACAGGGACAGTCACAGTGAAACACTCAGGCAAAAGCACAGGTACAGTATCCCTGTGTGTCCATCCACCCATATCCTGTATACAGCCACACATTTCTCGTATACAGCACACATACACACATATCTAATACCCAGCCCACATTCACCCATATCTAAAATCCAGCCCAAATCCACCCATATCTCGTATGCAACCCATATCTAATATCCAGCCCAAATCCACTCATATCTCGTATACAACCCATATCTAATATCCAGCCCAAATCCACCCATATCTCGTATGCAACCCATATCTAATATCCAGCCCAAATCCACTCATATCTCGTATACAACCCATATCTAATATCCAGCCCACATACACCCATATCTCGTATGCAACCCATATCTAATATCCAGCCCAAATCCACTCATATCTCGTATACAACCCATATCTAATATCCAGCCCACATACACCCATATCTCGTATGCAACCCATATCTAATATCCAGCCCAAATCCACTCATATCTCGTATACAACCCATATCTAATATCCAGCCCACATACACCCTTATCAAATACCCAGCCCACATACACCCATATCTAATATCCAGGCCAAATCCACCCATATCTAATACCCAGCCCACATCCACCCATATCTCACATCCAACCCATATCTAATACCCAGCCCACATACACCCATATCTCGCATCCAACCCATATATTATATCTAGCCCACATCCACCCATATCTCATATCCAACCCATATCTAATATCCAACCCATATCTAATATCCAGCCCATATATTATATCTAGCCCACATCCACCCATATCTCATATCCAGCCCATATCTAATATCTAGCCCACATCCACCCATATCTTGTATCCAAACCATATATTATATCCAGCCCACATCCACCCATATCTCGTATCCAGCCCATATCATATACCCAGCCCACATCCACCCATATATTGTATCTAGCCCATATCTAATACCCAGCCCACATCCACCCATATATTGTATCTAGCCCATATCTAATACCCAGCCCACATCCACCCATATATTGTATCTAGCCCATATCTAATACCAAGCCCACATCCACCCATATATTGTATCTAGCCCATATCTAATACCCAGCCCACATCCACCCATATATTGTATCTAGCCCATATATTCTATCCAGCCCACATCCACCCATATCTTGTATCCAGCCCATATATTCTATCCAGCCCACATCCACCCATATATTCTATCCAGCCCACATCCACCATTCACCACTGTTTCTTTTTGGGGCTACTCGTAGCAGCTTCTAGGCAGCTCCCTTTCCCTGTCCTTGGGCCAAACCAAGACCTAGCTAGAGCGTCTGAAAGCAAAAATGAAGGGCATATCTAACATTCAAACCGGAACCTAGATTAAAGGTAATCTATGCCATTCAAACCAGAACCTAGATTTTGAACCAGGATCTAGCTAGTGCGTCTGAAAGTCAAAATGAAGGGCATTTCAATGCAGCTGAAAGCTTGTGTCGCCACCCAGTGCCTGACAAATGGAGCTGGCTGGAAGCTGCCATGCAGCTGAACGCTTGTGTCGCCATCCAGTGCCTGACTATTGGAGCTGGCTGGAAGCTGCCATGCAGCTGAACGCTTGTGTCGCCACCCAGTGCCTGACTATTGGAGCTGGCTGGAAGCTGCCATGCAGCTGAACGCTTGTGTCGCCACCCAGTGCCTGACAAATGGAGCTGGCTGGAAGCTGCCATGCAGCTAAAAGCTTCTGTCAACACCCAGTGCCTGACTAATGGAGCTGGCTGGAAGTTGCCATGTATAGCCCAAAAAAGAAACAGTGCCTGACCAGCCAAACCAGCCAAGCCAAGCCAAAAATGAGACAGTGCCTGACCAGGATCACCAGCCAAGCCAAGCCAAAAAAGAAAGAGTGACTGACCAGCCAAACCAGCCAAGCCAAGCCAAAAATGAGACAGTGCCTGACCAGGATCACCAGCCAAGCCAATCCAAAAAAGAGACTGTGCCTGACCAGGATCACCAGCCAAGCCAAGCCAAAAAAGAGACTGTGCCTGACCAGGATCACCAGCCAAGCCAATCCAAAAAAGAGACTGTGCCTGACCAGCCAAACCAGCCAAGCCAAGCCAAAAAAGAAACAGTGGCTGACCAGCCAAACCAGCCAAGCCAAGCCAAAAAACGAAACAGTGACTGACAAGCCAAACCAGCCAAGCCAAGCCAAAAACAAAACAGTGACTGACAAGCCAAGCCAGCCAAGCCATGCCAAAAATGAAACAGAGACTGACAAGCCAAGCCAGCCAAGCCATGCCAAAAATGAAACAGTGCCTGACCAGCCAAACCAGCCAAGCCAAGCCAAAAAAGAAACAGTGGCTGACCAGGCAAATCAGCCAAGCCAAGCCAAAACAAAACAGTGCCTAACCAACCAAACCAGCCAAGCCAAGCCAGGAAAGAAACAGTGCCTGACCAGCCAAGCCAGCCAAGCCAAGCCAAAAAAGAAAGAGTGCCATTCACCTGGATTGCAGCAAAAGCGAGGTTGGTCCTGCAATACGTATAAAGAGGTGTGTGTGTGTGTGTGTGTGTGTGTGTGTGTGTGTGTGTGTGTGGTGGTGGAGGCGTGGTGCATTCACCTGAATTGCAGCAAAAGTGAGGTTGGTCCTGCAATATATAAAGAGGTGTGTGTGTGTGTGTGGTGGTGGAGGCGTGGTGCATTCACCTGGATTACAGCAAAAGCGAGGTTGGTCCTGCAATAAATAAAGAGGTGTGTGTGTTTGTGTGTGTGTGTGTGTGGTGGTGGAGGCGTGGTTTTAAGGGAGCCAAGTCTTAGGGGGGTAGAGAACGGGCTGCTACATTGCCTAGACAGTGCTACCATGGTAGTGGACAGCCCTCAACTAAGCAGATACCCCACGGTTACACCGGTCACACTGGAGGAGGAGGAGGAGGAGCAATTTAACCTAAGGGTTCGGCGCCCGTGGGCGCCCTGGGGCGACGCCAGCCGGCATTGCGCATGACCTGCTGGAAGGTTCGAGACGTCTCACGCCACCTGCGGATACATTACCTAGGCAGTGCTGCCATGGTAGTTGACAGCGACCGCAAACACTGAAGTGCACCCATAGGGATCTGATCCTAGTACCTTCTTCAGTCCAGTGAAATGATAAGGCATTGAACCATTCGCCGAACACTGAAGCATACGCATGGCACATAAAACATCACAAAATGAACACAAAGCACCATAGCTAGGGAACTCCTTACCTGTCTACATAGCACAGCACCACCATGGCAAAAAAGAGTGGTAGCAAGTACCAGGACACTTTTTTGAACAAGGCATCATGTGCATGGGTGTCCCTCCCACTCGTGTCCCCCTCCGCACTTTCCAGCAGGGCATCCTCTTCGTCAGCCCCCTCTCCATCGGTGATCGGCACTCGAACGAGACCAATATGGCGTGGATTAGTCGTGCTCGTCATGCTTCCCATCAGCTCGGTTCGTGAGAAAGAAGCGAGTGAGGAGGAAGAGGCCAGAAGGCGCGGGTTGTTTCAAGCACGCGGCATGGGAGTGGGAGAAGAGGAGGCCAAGGAATGGATGGATGGAGGAGGCGAAGAACTCAAACGATGGCAAGCAGTCAATTAGGGGGGGCCTAGCGGAAAACAAGTACAAGCTGTCAGATCAATTATCGAGTTTGTATCGAGTTTTTCGTTCCTTGGATGAGTCCGGGCGAGAATTCGGCCTTTTTCAGATACCGTAGAGGCCGTATTCAGATGATCTGTAAGACTAGCGTATTTGCGATGATGCAGTGGGTTCTAATTGGCGAATATAATATGGAGTTCACCCGCCGTAGCCGTAAATTTACGCATCATACCAGTACCTTGAAGCCCGAGACTTCGTATCCCAAACAATTTAACCATTTCCAGTCACTTTGCCAGAGGAAAGCAACCTGAAATTATTTATGTTTGAGGCGTCTACTAGCGTACTGTCCATTATTTGGGGATGTTATCAGTCAAACTCTATCATTTTGCCTGAAAACCTTCCCCAAATCTGCCCAAATCGATTAATTACTCTAGGGCAAGCAGGGCTTAGGCCATTGGCGCCACTTGTACGTAAGACTAACGACGCTTTCGGCGAATTTCATCTTCCATACTGCATCATAGCAAGAGTACTCGGGGGCAACTTTAATTGTGTCCTCTCAGGCAGCCCCATGTCAGGCCAGGCTCGGTGGAGCGAGATCAGCACTCTAGTTGGAGCCCGGCTGGTGATCTATTCCCGGTATGCGACATTCAAATGGTGAAGTCATCGGACCAAGTTGCAACCTTTGTCTAGGTAGCCACGAAGCATACTTGGGGGATGCATTGGGTACACCTTCATCTGAGGGGGGAGATCTGGCTAGGCCTCATGGGCACCATGAGCACTCCCTACATAGGCAAGCCTTGATGGGGGTGCCTAGGCAGTGCCAAGTGGCATAAATCTGCAAGTATGTGGCACATGCAGCACACCTAGCACTCTAGCAACTCTACCTCATATGGTGATATGGATGTGTACTCCATGCATCCCCCAAACATGCCACATGGGTACCCAAACATACTTGGAATTTGGTCCGTTCGCTTGTATGTTTTTAAGTTTCACCCTATGTGTGTGTAGAATGTGAATAGCCTATTTACATTAAATTTGAGGCATGATAATACAAGGAGCACCTAGCAAAAGGATGGCCATGCACCACATCATTAATTTACTTGTATAAGGGCCAAACTGCAAACCAGTCCCAGTATGATGAATCCATCTTCACATGAGATATAAAAAAACATACATGGGCTTACACCTTGGGGACCCTACTCCGTGTTTGTGTCTCTTGCACCAACATACACCTTTAGGAACAAAATCCATTCCCATCCACCCACCATGGCCTGAGATATGCCTCCTTGATGTATGCGGTACGAATCGCGCGATAAAATTATCATCCCAGATGAGATGATGATTTAATTGTATTGTAGAATGAAATGATCTTTGTAGCACGATGTCAGGCCCCCCATCGGTTAAACGATTGTTTGGGGTTCAGTTCATCAATGCTTTTTATTTTCACGGTTGAGCAAGTCCTTTTAACCTATTTGGCCTACCCCTGAACTGTAACATAAATACATACATACATATGTAATAATGCAGATTCGTATGTATTATTTTGTACACATTCGCGAGCTAGCGCTGACTGGCTATCGTTTTTTTCGTTCGCGGCCGACTTCCCACCCAGCTCCCATCAACATTTGAAAACTTTGACAGAGCTGTTGCGCTCATTTGAAACGAGATCATGAGTATCCATCTTTTTCGTGGCGCCACCCGACCAGGTCGGACTATCAAATTTCCAGTTTCGCCTCACCGCCCTTCCCGCTTTGTCTGCTCTTCGCTGCGATAACTTGCCCTGCCCCTCGCGTAATTCGCGATCCGGAACAGGCTCCCGCATCATGCCTGTTACAATGTGAAAACTCCTTGGTCGACTTCGTCAAAACAAGCGCTTAGATGGAGCTCAGACTGTTAGTGTACAACCTACTGCTTCTCGAGGCCTCCATGCAGCACCAAACAGCGATATTATATTTCAGAAGAGCCGCTAACATTGCGAGCCAGCGTGCAAGGCGAGCTTTCCTGAGCGTCCAGGAAAGGAACGAGATTAACAAGCGCCAACGTCTTGCCCGTGCTGCTGACCCACTACGAGGCCAGGCGTGGAGCCACAGCACATTTGCGTAACAGTAGCAGTAGCTGTTGCACCTGTTACGCAAATATTGGTCAATGATACCTTCCAGCGGTGATAAATTGATTTTCGGTCAACACCACTGGCCCAACTGGGTAAATTAGCGCGAAGCACAAGCTTCAGGTATGTAGCTTTGCGTTCTCACAGGTATGGTTTTCTCTGCGGGGTCGATAGCTGTGCAAGCTTTCGCAGGTTCTCGGATGAGGGTCGAAGGTGGCCCACCCTGGTGGGGATGGCTGTGTTCGTGTGGGTGGGTTAGGGGCGTAGGAGAGGCCGGGAACGTAGGGGAGTCTGATACGAGTCTTTTGGGGGGTGGGTGGAATGGTATGCGTGATACACGGTGGGGGTCTGCCGAAGTGAACGGGGTAGGGGGAAGGGGTGTCCGTATCTTTGTCTGTGGGCGAGGGGGGAAGGGGAGCGTGCAGCAAGGGGGGAGATGGCTGGGTGGTGTTGGTGTGTGTGTGGGGGTGGGGGGTGGGGGGGGGGGTATGGGGGAGAAGGAGAGTGTGTTTCAAGGGGGTGGGGATCTATGGGGGGAAGGAAGATTTAGGGCAAAGTAGGGGATCATGTAGGTCCTGGGCCAGGACCTACATGATCCAGGACTCCTGGGGGGGGGGGGGGGTATAGAGAGAGTAGGGAAGGGAAGGGGGCATGCGTAATGTATTTCAGTTCTGATTGGGGGAATATCTCGACGGTGTGTGTACATACAAGGGTGTTACCCATTCTGTATCCCAGACCAATACCCAGGACCAGGGTGGGGGGTGGCCACCGGCCACACGGGCTACCGTACTAGTACATTACATGTTAAAGTCTACTTGATACCGCGAGGGTGTATGAGACTCTGTGCTTTAAACAAAAAGAAAAAGCACCCACAAAGCAAAAAACCCCATTACATCAGGGATGTGTCGAGGACAAACAAATCAACCTCCCAACCACCGTACATACATACATACAAACATACATACATGGGTGAGCCAAGGGGTAGGGAACCACCACCTTCTTGCACCAGCCACTTGCTCATGGGTGGTCAATCCACATGATGGCTATCTTGAACTTTAATTTTGCCTCAAATCCTTCAACTTCCAGCATCATTATATACATGCCTAGTGAATATCTGGAAATTATTATTAGTTCTCGTGCTGACATCAATATATTGGCCCTGGCATGTGTATGCATGTATGCAGTTGTGTGCAGCTGTATGCATCAATATATTGCTAATGGCTGCTCCGATCCTATAAAACAAGAGTATCCTATGAAACAAGAGTATGATACATATCTCGCCCAAACATAGCTGGGTTCACCTATCACGCACACATGCACTAAGTGCACTAGCACATCCAGAGATTATGAAGCGCAGCCCTCACCCTGTCCGCATGTATCGAGGGCATGACACAGAACTCATGTCAACGTAGCAGACATATATATGGGTGTATCTATCACGCATGCGGTTATGCACTTGTGAACACAGCAGACGGCTAAATTGGTGCATCTCTCACGCATGTGGTTATGCACGGTGTGCAATAGCGCATCAACAGATTGCCAATGGTAGCTCTAGTCATGTCAGTGCGTCAGGTACGTATGAAGAGCATGGCACATAACTCCCCCCATCTTTGTTTTGTTTTGTGAAAGGTATTTCACCCCAGGAGGTGGGTCTCCCTACACAAACCAGCGGCACCGGGGATGAATGGCGTTTGTTGAGTTTGAATGGCGTTGTCACTCCTACAAAAGAGTAGGCGCACTTAGTGCTTGGGAGACTGGGAGATACTGACCCTCGACCAAACGAACGTTCACCACTACCCCTATTGACCACAGCAGATGGATATAGGGGTGCATACATTATGGATGCACACAGGCATTGAGTGCACTAGTGTTGCTGGTTTGTAGCAGGACGCAGGCTATACAATTGGTTGCGTCTCCGGCAGCAGAGCTGGGGGTCCTTCTGAAGTTCCCTGGTCCCCACCTGCTACAACATTTCCTATCGCACGTGGTATCTATAATGCCAGCTAAATCAGGATCGGGTTTGATAACCATTTGAGGTGGCTGAGCGTGTGGTAGCTGAGGATGAATTGGCTGCGCATGAGGCTCACCCTCAGTTTCACTGTCACCACCCTCCAGTGGGATCCAGCCACTAATGCTCTCAAAGGCTATTGTATCCACTATTCAGCAGGCTAGGGCCAAGCTGGGTGTCGATGCCTGTAGGGACGACCAAGGTGAGCTTAAGGACAGATAATGCAGGAGCTTGAGGAGGGAACACAAGACCAGGAAGAGCCTCACCAACTTGCTCCAGGCAGTCTGGCTCCTGCTTTACTACCACAGCGCTTTGCAGATCCGTAGGAGCCACCAGCCCACCAGTATAAAGTCTCTGCTGCTGCTCACCTATCCCCAAAGGTACCCAACCTCACCAGGAACCCTAATCCCAGCATTTACTTCATGAGGAAGCTCGGCATCCTCTTCCCCGCTTATCCCTCCACCCCTCCTCGCCCTCTTCCTCATATTTTCACTCCTCCTAGGCACTGGACCATCCTGGTGACTGCTGGCACCAGCTAGACCTTGGCCATGCACATCGTCAGTGCCGTCATCCTCCTGGATAGCTTCCCCATTTTCATCATTGACACCGTTGTCCACATCATCCGCATAGTCATCATCGTGCATGGGCTCCTCCTCCTCCTCTGCCTCCCCCTCAGTGTCTTCCTCAGCAGTCTCACTCGTGTTTGCTTTCTTCTTCAAACGCCTTGGTGCAGGTTTCTTCCTTTTCCAGCCTACCTCACAGCCAGTGAACTCAGGGTCCTATTCGCAGGTTGCGAATTGTTGGTTCGGGTCAGGGTAGGGACTGTATTATTATACTGTTATACATGATATAAAAAGATAACGCCTGGAAGGGCGTGGTGTTAAGGAGACCATCCCGTACGCCGCAGCTGGGGGAAGTTACTATTAGACAATTATATATGATTATATAAACATAGATATAGATATAGATGTACCATATGGTGACTACTGCTAGTTCCATTTTACGCAGTGGTGTCCTTAACTTCACGTCCCGAGAGTGGCACGTTACTCGGATGTAACAATTTAAATTTAAATTTCAATAGATATACCCGAGGGGGGGGCAAGGAAAAATATTTCGTACCGCATGTTCGATATGGATAGAGAACCGCGAGCAATAGTCGATACAAAAAAAATCATGTCGATACACCCACGGGCGGCCGAGATACGAGGGGGGGAGGGGGGGGTCCGACCGTTTTCCCAATTTTATTTGTACCTCGTGTAACTTTCTTGCCAGTGCGAATTTTCGAGCGTGAGTGCGAATTTTCGAGCGTGAGGTACACCAATGAGTACGTCTGGACGAGAGGAGTGCGAATCTGCATTCGTTAGTAAGTTACACGCAGGGTGTAATAGGTGGATCTCCTGGGAGGTACATCCAGGCTGGACGCCAGGCTGGACGTCATCCAGACCTTCCCGCCCAGCTTCGCACGAGCGGCATTTGGCGGCGAAAAAGGCGCGCGCGCAACGCGTTTGGATGCGCGTTCTGAACTCTGGTCCCCTACGAGGTTCCTAAAGCAGTGGACCCCCCCCCCCCCCCCCCCCCCCCCCCCCCCACACACACACACACACACACACACACACACACACCACACACGCACGCACACACACACACCCCAGACACACACACCACCACCCGAGCAGACCATCAGGCTCCAGAATACAAGTTGAGTCGATTAAGCCATGATAATGCTGATATTTAAGTTAGATACGGTAGACAGATAAATAGCGCCTTCAGTCCTTTACATACCTTAGTGATCTCCTCCAAGGGTGCGGACGACTGCGGAGCGCTCAAGAAAGTTGTAAACATACTGAAATCTAAATTACTTTGTCCAAACTTGATATTTGTATCTTTTGGTTGTATGGTCGGAAAGGCCTTGACGAGATGATGCTCATGGACCCCCCTTTCACTATGTTATACTGTCTGGGTGTTCAGATATGAGGTCTCAAAGGGGGGGGGGGGGGGGGGGGGGGGGGGGGGGCAGGGGTCAATATAACAACTTCCGAACATGCGGTCTGCCAACTTTATTCTTGCCCCCCCCTCGGATATACCATAGAAAATATCAGAGCCAGTCTATCATACCCGCAGATCCATAGCCAGCGCTGCCACTTGGTGACTTTCCTGCTGATGTTGCTGATCTTGCAGTATATATATATACGCCTGGTGGGGCGTGGTAAGGGAGCCCGTCGAACGCGGGTGGGGAGCGGTCCCCTACCTCAACTGGACAAGCTACCATCGCAGTTGACGACGACCTGCAACGCCAAGAGCGACCGAAGGGGGAGTCGAACCCCCGACTCTTCATTCTTTAGCGATCTTGTCTACCACTAGACCATTGTATATATATATATACTTTGTACCGCACTTTTCTATACTTATATGTGGTCAAACCATGATTTCCTTGAAAATGCATGCAATCAAATTTCAAGGCGTTTCCGAATATGCAATAAAATTTAGATTTGAAGAACATTTTGTTTTTTCCTTACAGGTGTGTTTTTGTACTTTGTACCGCCATTTACGATTCTTATATGTTGGCGAAACATGATTTCCTTAGTGCTACGTATCATAGAATTTCAAGGCGTTTCCGAATATGCAATAAAATTTACATTTGGAGTTGATTTGTATTATCCACTTTTTTTTAACTAGGAAATCCGGAGCGATAATCCCTTAAAAACAGAAAATGTACCATTTTCGTGTTTTTTCGGGTATATATATACATGTATAACATAGAAATATAACGGGAATATATATATATATATATATATATATATATATATATATATATATATAACATAGAAAAGTCGGAGCCAGTCTATCATACCTGCAGATTCATAGCCAGTGCTTTTACTTGGTGTTTTCCTGCCACTGCTGCTGATCTTGCAGTTGGGATACTTTTTCCTAACTCTTTTCTGACTGCTCCATTTCATCTCTGGAGAAGTGCTTCGTCTTAATGCAAGCGTTCTAATTCCATACTTTCCAGACACCTGCTATGTAATTCAAGCTCGATTTCGATTTCGAGTTCAAGTTCGAAACCATGCTGTACCGGTTATCTGCTGCTTATCCTGGTCTGAGTTTGGCATGGATGTATCAATTAGCACTGCAAAGTTAGGCCCATACAATGATTCGAGACATGGCTTATATTTTAGGCCATAGGCAGCTACAGGCAGCAGCTTCTAGGCAGCTCCCCTGGCTGGCTATTCAGCCCAAACTAAAGCATGCTAGTGCACCTTGAAGCTGACATAATCATGGTGGGCGCAGGTGGGAGTTACATTTAGACCTTTTGGTGGGTTTCATATAGAAAGCCCTTGCAGGTTTCAGGCCAATACCAGGTAAGTCAGTTATAAACGATGTTAGAGGAAAGCAAGGAATTATAAGGAGCTAAATTGTTGAGTTATCTAGGGTGCATATTGGATTAATTTGTAATCGTGTTCAGGTCGTGTTTAAAAACAATCCACAACATTCCCTGGGGTTTTGAAAATGCAGGGTACTAAAGGGGGTGATTTGCTACAACATGGGCTAGGTGTTATCTAAATGTGGTGGGGTGGGGTACCCCCCCCCCCCCCCCCCCCCCCCCCCCCCCCCTTTTTGACTCTTCCAACTTTTCTGGGGGGGTACCAGATATTTTGTGTATGTCACCCTCCCGATATACAGCATTGAAAAGTCGGATCCAGTCTATCATACCTCCAGATCCATAGCCAGTGATTTTACTTGCTGATCTTGCAGTATATATGTATCTGTATATCTGTATATATACCGGTATATAGCATAGAAATATCAGAGCCAGTCTATCATACCTGAAGATTCATAGCCAGCGCTTTTACTTGGTGGCTTTCCTCCCGCTACTGCTGATCTTGCATTATGTGTGTGTATATATATATATTATATATATATATATATATATATATATATATATATAGAGAGAGAGAGAGAGAGAGAATATATAAATTAGAGCCAGTCGATCATACCTGAAAATTTATAGCCAGCGCTTTTACTTGGTCGCTTTCCTTCCGCTGCTGCTGATCTTGCATTACCAAGACCTGGATCTCTTCCGTTTCAATGGTGCCAAATAATTTCATCATCAGCTCCTCGTCAATCAGGGATTCGGATTCAATCTTTTCGTGCAGAAAGTTGAGATCCTCATCTGGCCTCCTGTTGTCAGAATTGGAGGTAGATAATATTAATATTTTGAAATCTCAGAGTATGTAGAGATTCCATTCGTCCCCTGGGGTTAACAAGAACAGGGGGTCCCCTGGGGTTAACAAGAACAGCATCAAGAAGATGAAGAAGAAGAAGAAGAAGAAGAAGGAGAAGGAGAAGAAACAGAAGGGGATGGAGAAGGAGAAGGAGAAGGAGAAGGAGAAGAACAAGAACAAGAACAAGAACAAGAACAAGAACAAGAAGTTAAAAGATGTTTTTTGATTTCCAAACTGCAGGTCGAGGAGCTAGACAGTGCAAAAGTTGTAACTGTCAATCTGACATTTTGCATACTGACGCCAACATAAGATTTTTTGTAGGCAATGATAAAATGTGTTCTCATGGCGCCACATGATATTATTGTAGCACAGACTCAGGGCCCCCGTCACTTAAACGATTGTTTGGGGTTCAGTTCACCAGTGTTTTTTCTTTTTAAGCCCTTCCTATACGGTTGGGCAAGTCCCTTTAGCCTATTTGGGATACCCCTGGACTGTAACATACATACATGATAACAAAAACATCCGTTATAGTACGACCAGTGTTTTTTATTTCATATTTCTGTAGTCCAGGTTGAGTAGCTACTTGGGCTACTCAACCCTGATTTCAGGATAGTTGCGTAGCCAAAGCATGGCGGAGTGCAAAGCGCAGAGCCTGGGGGGTCGGGGGGCAGCACGTCCCGATATCGGGGGGGGGGCGGGGGGTGTAGCATTCTACGGAATGGCGACGGAATGGCGACGCGTCATCAAAAAATGAAACACTGAGTACGACTTATATGTAGGGATATGTACAAAAAATCATATGATTTAATATCGTATGATGTGATGCCCCAGGCCAAAGTTACCTAGTCAAACCGCCGGCATCATATGATATCATATGATGACATGACATCATATGATATCATATTGCCGACCCCTACTTATACGTCGTACCAAGAGTGGCAAAGTGCGCCCTGGTCTGAGTCCCCACCGGATTCTGTATTGCTTGCCCGCCAGTGGCAAAGCCACCTGTCGCTGCCTGCACTACTGTTGCAGTACTGATTGTACTGCTACCATCTCCTTCATAGCTCAAGGTACCGAGATTGCTAGTATCTTTATCTCTGTCAAACGAGTATAGCCCCTATGAGTCTGCAGTCTCTGTATGTATGTTACAGTCCAGGTGTGTGTTGGTGTTGGTGTGGGTGTGGGTGTGGTTGGTGCGTGTGTGTGTGTGTGTGTGTGTGGTGGGTGCATTTGTGTGTGTGTGTGTGGGTGGATGGGTGTGTGTGGGTGTGTGGGTGGGGGGGGGGGGGTGGGGGTGGGGGGGGGGGGGGGGAGGAGAAGGTCGGGTTAGGAGAAGGGGGGGGGGGGGGGGGGGGGTATGTTACAGTCCAGGGGTCGGCCAAATAGGCTAAAGGGACTTGCCCAACCGTATAGGAAGGGCTTAAAAAGAAAAAGCACTGATGAACTGAGCCCCAAACAAACGTTTAACCGACGGGGGCCCTGAGTTCGTGCTACAGTGATCATTTAATTCTACAATACAGTCTCTGCGTTCACTACCGCCTAGGAAAATGGCGTATGATTTGGCGGATGGGTCCCGCTAATTCTGGTGGGGCTTGGCGCCTGTGCCAAAACAGGCAGCGCCTGGAACTAGGGCCGTCCGTCAACATAGTGGCGGGGCTCAATTCAATACTGTGTACTGCTGTAACACCCTCACGGTTCAAACTATAGTCAAACGAACATCAGACCATTGAACACCTTTGCTACATTTGTTTTCATCCAACTCTGGTCTTACATCTGAATCTGGTTTGAATCACATGGTCGATCGGCCTTGAGGCTTAGTGTTTGCTGGCATAATATACCTAGGTGGTACCGTATAAAAATCTACAACACCTGATGACCTGAGTACTTGACTCCGCATTCGATTGTTACATTTCT
Organism: Microglena sp. YARC; assembly: GCA_022414725.1. Taxonomy (NCBI): domain Eukaryota; kingdom Viridiplantae; phylum Chlorophyta; class Chlorophyceae; order Chlamydomonadales; family Chlamydomonadaceae; genus Microglena; species Microglena sp. YARC. The sequence goes on from JAJSRW010000752.1 coordinate 35,437, forward strand.
TTTCATCCAACTCTGGGCTGCTCTGTGTTTCCTTTTGCATCACACCTGAATCTGGTTTGAATCGTATGGTCGATCGGCCTTGCGGCTTAGTGGTTGTTGGTAGAGTAAACTTACTCTAGGTGGTATACAATCTGTCACACCAGACTCTGAATTTGATTGTAACATTTGTTGTCATCCAACTCTGGTCTGCTCTGTGTTTCCTTTTGTGTGCACACATGAATCTGGTTTGAATGGAAAGAAAACGATTTAAAAGGATTCAGCTAATATGTAACTAAAGCCAATCTATGGAGCCCCCCAGTTTCGAAAAATCCGCCAACATTAATGGCGTAAAAGTATTTCAGTCGTTTTGGGGATTTTCCGCCAACCCTATTTACCGCCATTTTCTTAGCCACATACGGGTATAAAAACATCCACATGGCCGTGATCATGTCTTCTAGACTCCTACATCACATGATAGCAACAACATCCCCATGACCATGGTGGTGTTCCTATATCATTTTTTACAATCTTATAGTTATTCAGCGCATGATTTAGATTTCGTTTTTTCGAAGCAGGTTGTAAGTCGTACTTTATACCCCAAATTTGACCTTGAAATTGTGGGAGAATTGTCGTAAACTTTGCCTAAAAAGGCTAGCAGCAATATGACCTGTCGACCCATCGCATCCAAATCATCCCCAGAAATCCTATAATGATAGGACCCTAAACCCTAAAATCCCTTCAATCTTGGGTTATCGCCGCATTATAGATAGCCGCATTATAGATCGCGTATATATATATATATATATATATATATATATATATATATATATACTAGTACGGTTGCCCGTGTGGCTGGTGGCCACACCTGCTCTCACGAAGACCCCCCCCCCCCCCCCAATCATAGTACGGTGCCCGTTTGGCCTTTGGCCACACCTATTTGGGGCTGGTTACATAATGGTTTACACTTGAAGCCCCCCCCCATTCACACACCACCACCACCAAACCATTATCCGCCCCCTCCCCCCTTCCCTCCCGTTGGCCACACCTGTTTTGAGCTGGGTTGCAATACGGTTTTCTCTGCAGTGCATGCAACTTAAAAACATTGACGGACGCATATCTATATGGTCTCCCTTGTGCACCCACAAGCACACAAACACCACCGTACTCCCCCCCCCCCCCCCCCAGTTATCTCCCCCCCCCCCACCCAACCATGTACCCCCGCCCACAAACATACTCCCTTACTCTTCCTGACATATTTCCTGACTCCATCCCTTCCCCCACCCCAGCCATCCCACCAGCCCCCACCCTCTCCCCACTCTCATCCCTCCCCTCCCTCCTACACGCACCCACCAGCACACACATACTCCATATCTGCCTCCCTCCACTTCAGCTGTGGGCTTTGCCATAGCTGAAAGGCAAACGGGACGAAGAGCATCGACAACGTTTGCGCATCATCCGACTCCGCTAAAAGCATCGGAACTGCTTCCCTGCCAACTCAGCTGTGATCGATAGTCGACTCCACTGAAAAAGCTGAACCTGCGCAATCGCAACTGTACATAACTAAAGCTTCTTCTTAGCGAGCATGTATTCAGTTCGGCCAAAGAACAATCCTGTTCACAGCAACTGCTCCCGAAGTCAACTCGATCTGAGACTTGGAAACATCGCTAGGTTCATCCATTCGACTTTGCCGCGTGCTCGCTATAGCACAATGCACAGCGACGACATGTTTCTCAATGCAGTGGGAAGAAGATGCAGTCAGGTTGCTGATTTGAGATGTTCGGTCAAGTTAGGGCGAGAATGGTCAGCGAGATTTTTCATTCGGTCAACTTTGATGTGTGCTTGCTATGGCACAATGCGGAGCGACATGTTTCTCAATGCAGTGGGAAGAATTTGCAGTCAAGTTTGTGACATGGGATGGATGCGATTCGGACATTTGTGACAGGTCGGATGACTCACCACATCACCTCCCGTTGTGCGCAGCGACAGGTCTCTTGACGAAAGGGAAAGGTCTTGCAGAGATGCAGGGGGACAAGCTTGTAGGAAGACAAGCTGTAGCGCTACCGAAATCAGGTGGATGAACTCAGGCGGGAAAAGGATAAATTGGGCGGGATGCGCAACAGGTAGAATACGAAGGAGGCCAAGGTTGCATGAGGCAGAATTTGCAGGAGGCCAATCAGGCAGAAGTTGAAGCAGTAGGGATTAAAAGCGGGAATTGGCTGAGCGGGAATTGGCTGGGCGGGAATTGGCTGTTCGGGAAGTCGGTTAAGTCGGTTACGCGATGACACCACGACCGCGACCACGACCACGACCGCCATGATTTCTTTATATATATATATATATATATATATAAAGAAATCATGGTCGTGGTGGTCGCGGTGGTCGTGGTGGTCGTGGTGGTGTCATCATCGCGTGCCCACGTGCGAAGAGTAACCGACTTGCAACCGACTTTTCGTTCACCCAACTAGCAACTCCCCACCTAGCGGAATTTTCAAATACCAAACCTGCAGATTCGCTAAGCTAAGCGCGCGCGCTCATAGCAAGTCCACAATTGCCTCCGATAATATGACGGCAAGACATTTAGAATCAGAAGATCCTCTCCTCGGAAGTCACCAGCCGACCCTCATATGGCTTGGCATGGCGCTCGGAATAATAGCTTTCAGTTATTCACGGATAATGCGACCATGATGCATGGCAACGGTCCTTATGGACAGGAGGGCCCGCAACACCGCCAGCTAGCGCTCAAAGCGAGCTTGCCAGAGCAAGGAAGACAGGGAAATAGCCAACAAGCGTCGAATTGATGCCCGCGCTGCCCGATCCGAGGAGCTACGATGCTGCCCAGCCTGAGGAATTATGCCAGGATCATAATCAAGCCAGACCTTCAGATCGTGATGCTTTATTTCTCCGTCTGCGAGCGTTGCCACCATTCATCTCACGCATGCGCAATTTTGCCATGTATCGCATCACATTCGTAGTGATTGGCATCCAGTTGCGATTAATTACCTTTGTTCAGATCGCCATGGCCATTCCGTCCCCCTGGACACTCTCGCGCTTGCCACGCTCATCCCATCTTGCAAAGCTCTTTTCGTTGTATAGAATATGAAGTACGTTGCTGCGATTTTTGCTGTTCTGAGTTTACCGAGTCTCGACTGGGGCACTGTACGAGAAGACGAAGTTGCAGGTTTGTAGCCATGCAATTGCACCGGTCCGGTGTTCTCGGGGCGATTGGAATCTGAGCGACTGAGCGCTCGCAATGTTGGTAGGTTCGAAGCACAGCGGTTCCCTCTTTCTGCACGATTGAATCCCACAGGGTGAAGTGAAGGGTACGAGGTAGGGAGAAGAAGATTGTGTGTGCGTGTTGGTGGTTGGGGGAAGGGAGGGTGGTGGGGGGTAAGGTGAGAGAAAGAGAGTGCGTCTGGATGGGGTGGGTGAGGGGTAGGGAGAGGTCAGAATGGGGGGGGGGGGGGATGGTATGTGTGTATGGCAGGGTGGCGAGGCCACACCTGAAGCAGAAGGGAATAGGTAGGGAGAAGAAGGGTTTGTGCGGGGGGGGGGGGGGGGGGGGGGGGGGGGGGGGGAGGCAGGGGAGCGTCGAGCAAGGGCTGAGATCACTAATTTCTTGACTGTGTGTAAGGGAGGGGGGGGGGGGGGGGGAGGGGGGGCATACAAGGGCGTTACCCGTTATGTAACCCAAACCAGACTAAGACCCATGGCCTGGGTGGGGGGTGGCCACCGGCCACACGGGCTACCGTACTAGTATATATATAAAGAAATCATGGTCGTGGTCGTGGTCGTGGTCGTGGTGGTCGTGGTGGTGTCATCATCGCATGCCCACTTGCCATGGGCGAGCGAAGTGTAACCGACTTGCAACCGACTTTTCGTTCACCCAACTAGCAACTCCCCACCTAGCGGAATTTTCAAATACAAAAACTGCAGATGCGCTAAGCTAAGCGCGCGCGCTCATAGCATGTCCACAACTGCCTCCCATACTATGACGGCAAGACATGTGGAATCAGAAGATCCTCTCCTCGGAGGTCACCAGCCGACCCTCATATGGCTTGGCATGGTGCTCGTAATAATAGCTTTCAGTTCTTCACGGATAATGCGACCATGATGCATGGCAACGGTCCTTATGGACAGGAGGGCCCGCAACACCGCCAGCTAGCGCTCAAAGCGAGCTTGCCAGAGCAAGGAAGACAGGGAAATAGCCAACAAGCGTCGAATTGATGCCCGCGCTGCCCGATCCGAGGAGCTACGTCATGCTGGTAATCTCGCAAGGAGTCAGGAACGAGCTACCGTGCCTGAGGAGGAACACGAAGCTGCTAACCAATCGAGGCGCGAAGACTATGCTGCCCAGCCTGAGGAGTTGTGCCAGGATCATAATCAAGCCAGACCTTCAGATCGTGATGCTTTTTTTCTCCGTCTGCGAGCGTTGCCACCATTCATCTTACGCATGCGCAATTTTGCCATGCCATCGCATCACATTCGTAGTGATTGGCATCCAGTTGCGATTAATTACCTTTGTTCAGATCGCCATGGCCATTCCGTCCCCCTGGACACTCGCACTGTACGAGAAGACGAAGCTGCAGGTTTGTAGCCATGCAATTGCACCGGTCCGGTGTTCTTGGGGCGATCGGAATCTGAGCGCTCGCATTGTTGGTAGGTTCGAAGCACAGCGGTTCCCTCTTTCTGCACGATTGAATCCCACAGGGTGAAGTGAAGGGTACGAGGTAGGGAGAAGAAGATTGTGTGTGCGTGTTGGTGGTTGGGGGAAGAGAGGGTGGTGGGGGGTTAGGTGAAGGAAAGAGTGCGTGTGGATGGGGTGGGGTGAAGGGTAGGGAGAGGTCAGGATGGGGGGGGAGGGGGGGATGGTATGTGTGTATGGCAGGGTGGGAGGCCACACCTGAAGCAGAAGGGGAATAGGTAGGGAGAAGAGGTGTGTGTTGGGGGGGGGGGGGGGCGGGGGGGGGGGGGGGGGGGGGGTGGGGGGGGCGGGGAGGGTTGGGAGGACAGGGGAGCGTCGAGCAAGGGCTGAGATGGCTGATTTCTTGACTGTGTGTAAGGGAGAGGAGGGGGGGGGGGGGGGGGGGGGAGGGGGGGGCATACAAGGGCGTTACTCGTTATGTAACCCAGACCAGACTAGGACCCCATGGCCTGGGGGTGGGGGTGGGGGTGGCCGGTGGCCACCGGCCACACGGGCTACCGTACTATGTATATATATATATACATATATATATATGTATATATATATATATACATATATATATATATATATATATATATATGTATATATACATATTCTTTATATATATATGTATATATAATAATATTAATATTATATTATATTATATATATACTACTATGCAGGGAGCGTCAAGCAAGGGCTGAGATGGCTGCTATTTTGACTGTGTGTAAGGGAGAGAGAGAAGGGGGGGGGGGGTGGGGGGGGGCGGGGGGGGGGGCATACAAGGGCGTTACCCGTTCTGTTACCCAGACCAGACTAGGACCCATGGCCTGGGTCGGGGGTGGCCACCGGCCAACACGGCTACCGTACTAGTATATATATATATATATATATTATGGGTTATCGCCGCATTATAGATCGCCGCATTATAGATATACCAAATGTGTCATGATACCTGCAGGTGCCAGGTTTACAGATTTTGTGACCATCAAATTGGTGCTTGTCCCCGTCTTGGCCGTATTTGGGATGGAATCCAGAGCAGAAAAAAAGTTATGATAACGCTTGGTGGGGCGTGGTATTTAGGGAGACCCCTCTTTGGGCGAAAGGGAACGGGCTTGCTACTGTACCTGCGGCAAAGCTTACCCATGGCGGTCGACAGCCGGCCGCGAAAACAAACTTAATCGCACCCATGGGGATTCGAACCCGGCATCTATGTTGTTCAAGGAGCTCTGCCATTGAGCCATTCGTTGAACAGGGAATCCAGAGCAGACATTTCCAATGATCAAGCATTCCAGAATAATTATGCTTCAAAAACTCAAGAGATGCAAGTATATGTATGCTCTGGTGCAGAGTACTTCAAATGGCCAAATTGCACAGCGCTTTAGCGCACTTGAAAACAAAAAAACTGCGCTTTGTAGTGCAAAAAACGCAAAAATTGCTTGCTGCGCCCACAGGGGTTGCAAAAAACTGCACCAAAAGCGCAGAGGGGGTCAAAAAGTCAGCGCTCAAAAGCGCTAAAGCGCGCGCTTTGAATTACCCTGCTCTGGTGTACTGGATGAAACATGTTTTGAAAACAGTCTCAAATAAGTTATGAGAGAGACCTACCCCATGGAAATGACAGCTCTATCATAATACATCCCTGCCTCAGCTTCTGTCTGGAAATCCCCAAGGCAAACTTGACGACAAGGTGTCACTGTTAGATATGCCCGCCAGCAGTTGGCTTGTGTATGAAAGCTTACTCCCCTGCAAATATTGTGATGAGACAGTGGGGGGGAATGGGGGGTCGGGTGAAATGTGGGAGTGGGGGTGTTGGTGTGGGGAGTGGGGGGGTCGGGTGTATGTGAAGAGTGGGGGGTGTTGGTGTGGGGAGTGAGGAGGTCGGGTGTATGTGGGGAGTGGGGTGTTGGTGTTGAGGGAGTGGGGGGTCGTGTGTATGTGCGGAGTGGGGGTGTGTGTGGTGGGAGTGGGAAATATGAGGGGTTTCTATTAGGTGTGTGGGGTGTGGGGGCCCTTGATGTGTGGGTGTGTGGCCGTTTGGTTGTGTGGTGTGCTGGGTGTGTCACAGCCGTGGGTGCCCGCCAGCAGTTGGCTTGTGCATGAAAGCTAAATCCCCTGCAAATATCCTGTTGCATGAGACATTGGGGGGGGGGGGGGGAGGCTGTGTGCTGTTTGGCCTGTGTGGTGTGTGGGGTTGCATGGTGTGTGGGGTTTGTGTGTGGTGATGTGGTGTGTGGGGGTTGGTGTGGGGTTTGGTGGTGGGTTTGGTGCGGAGGGGTGGGTTTGATGTGTGTGTAGTGGGGTGGTTCTGGCGTAGTGTGTGGGGTTTGATGGTGGTGTGTGTGAGTGTGTGGGGGGTGTGTGGTGTGTAGGTCGGGTGTGGGATAGGGGTGTGGTGAGTTGGAAGGGTGTGGGTGGGGTGGTGTGTAGTTGTGAGTGTGGTGGGGTAGGATGGTTGGTGTGTGGGGTGTGGGGTTGATGTGTAGTTGTGTGGGGTTGGGTGTGTGGTGTGATAGTTAGGTTGAGGGGGGGTGAGGTGATGTGTTGGTGTGTGGGCTTTGGTGTGTGGTGTGGGATAGGGGGGAGTTTGGGAGTGTGTGAAGGGGATAGTGGGGGCAAGGGGATGGGGATGGGATTGGGGGGCGATAGGCGTCAGGGTGGGTTTGAGATGTGGTGTGTTGGGGTGCGTGGTGTCGGTTGGATGTGGGTGTCACATGCCGATGGGTGCCCGCCAGGCAGGTGGCTTTGTGTTTGAAAGCGTAATCCCCGCATGCCAAAATTGTTGATTGAACTTTGGGAAGTGGGGAGGGGGGGGGGGGAGACTGTTGGCGCCTTGTTTGGTGTGTGGGGTTTTGGGGTTTGATGTGTGGGTGTGGGCGTTTTGCATGTGTGCGGGGTGTGGGGTCTTGATGTGTGGGTGTGGGTTTGATGTGTGGGGTGTGGGGTTGATGTGTGGGTCCCGGTGTGCTCGCGCGCTCCATTCGAGTGGCTGTTGGTCGTTGTTGGAGCCTTTTATGTGTTGGCCCGGTGTGGGGGTTGAGTGTTGTGGTGTGTGGGCGTTTGTGTGGTTGTGTGGGGTTGATGTGTGCGCGGTGTGGGTTTGGTTGCTTGTGGTGTGTGCGGCTCCTGTTTTGATGTGTGGATGTGTGGGGCGTTTGTGCTGTGGTGTGTGGGCGTTTGATGTGTGTGTGTCGGGTTTTGTGTGGGTGTTGTGGTTTTAGTTGTGGTGTGTGAAGGTTTGGGGTGTGGGGTGTGGGATTTGGTGTTGTGGGGGTGGGGTTTGATGTTGGGGTGTGGGGTGCGTTGTGTGGTGTGTGGGGTTGGTGTGTGTGGTGTGTGGGGTTGGCGTGTGGTGTGTGGGTTTGATGTGTGTGTTTGGGGTTTGTATGTTGTGGTTGTGTGGGCTTTGGTGTGTGTTGGGGGTTTGGTGCTGGTGTGTGGGGGGGTTTGATGTGTGGTGTTGTGGGTTTTGACCGTGTGGTGGTGTGTGGTTTGAGGGGGGTGTGTGGGTGCGGGATGTCACAGCCGTGGTTGCCCGCCAGCAGTTGGCTTGTGCTATGAAAGCTAAAACTCCCCTGCAATATTGTGATGAGAACATTGGGGGGGGGAGGGGGGGGGGGCGCCGTGTGCTTTTGGTGTGTGGGGTTAAGCGTGTTTGATGTGTGGGGTGGTGGGTGTGGGGATGATCCAGGCGTGGGCTGTGGGGTTGTCGCAGCCGTGGGGTGACACAAGCAGTGGTCCTTCGTGTATGAAAGGCTGAATCCACTGCAAATATTTGTGATGAGACAATGGGTGTGCGGATTATCGGGTGTGGGCGAGTGGAGGTGTTGGTGTGGGTGTGGGGTGTGTGCTGTATTGGTGTGTGGGGAGTGGTGTTTTTATGTGTGGGGTGTGGTCCGGGCCCTCGTCAGGGCTGTGGGTGTGGTGATGGCGCAGCGAGGTGCCCTCAGCGTTGGCTTGTGATGAAAACTGATTCGCTGCAAATTTGTGATGAGACATCATGGGCGGGGGCGGGGGATGGGGAGGGGGAGGTGTGTGTGCTCGGTTTGGTGTGTGTGTAAGGTGTTGATGTGTTGGCGCGCGTGTGAGTGTCAGGGTGTGGGATTGC
>JAJSRW010000753.1:0-23884 GCA_022414725.1 Microglena sp. YARC
CGAGAGAGAATCAAGTTTATCACAGCACTATTGGGCAGGGAGCAGGCCAGACAGGATGAGGTTCAGCACAGACAATAAGCATCAGGAGTTACGCAGCACCATTGCAAAGCAGCATGACATAAGCAGCAACCACAATAAGTCATAGCAAGTATGCCGGATCAACTTCCCCCCGCTCGTAAGTGCATCGAGACAATAGCACCCACCACAATAACAGGAAGGCAGTACACAGTACTATTTCAAGCAGGCAAGACAGTGGTCAGCACAACAATCAAGCATGCCAGGAGTACCAAGGCACAATTGCAAGCAAGCATGACAATAAGGAGCAAACGGAAATAAGCATTTACAAGTATGCAGCAACGCAGCAAGCAATCGGAGAGCCAAATAAGCCAACACGAATAAGCAGGGGAAGGGCAAGTTCATCAGCAATGATTGGCAAGGAGCAAGAGCAGTGTCACACAGCAGAAGCAACGAGGGAGTAACGCAGCACCATGGCAGAAGCAGCATGACAGAAATAAGCAGCAGCCACAATAAGCATTTAGCAGTATGCAGCGCAACGCAGGCAAAGCCATTGAGACATAAGGCAACACACACAATAAGCAGGGGAGGCAGTTCACAGGAGCACTATTGCAAGCAGCCAAGACAAGTGGTAGACCACAACCAATAAGCAATCGAGGAGTACGCAGCACCATTTGCAAAGCAGCATGACATAAGCAAGCACCACATAAGTCATTTAGCAGTAATGCAGCACCGAGCAAGCATCGAGACAATAAGCCAACCACGAAATCAAAGCAGGGGGAGGACAGTTTTACAGCACTATTGCAAGCAGGCAAGACAGTGGTCAGCACCAACAATACAGCCATGAGGAGTATGCAGCACCATGCAAGCCAGCACAACAGTAAGCAGACAACCACAATAAGCCCCATTTAGCAAGTTATGACAGGCAACGAGGCTGCAAACAATTGGAACAATAAAGCAACACCAACAACTAATCATAGAGGCAGTACAACGGCACTGCAACATTGTAGAGCAGCCTAAGACAGTAGGCACACACAAATAATAAGCAATGAATGGGGAAGACGCAGCGCCATTATGCAAAGCATGCACAACAGTAGCAGCACACCACAACTAAGCATCGCAGACAATAAGCCATACCACAATTAAGCAGGGAGGCAGTTCACAGGCACTATTCAAGCAGCAAGACAGGCGGCTCCAGCCACAACAATTAGCCATCCAGGAGTACGTGAACCCCTAGCACCAATGGTAACTGGCAAGGCAGCATGACCAGTAAGGCAACCCAAAATAGCATTCTAAGTCCAGTAATGCCGGCAACCCCCGCTGTTGGCCCTCTTAATAGTGGCATCGAGACAATAAGGACCAACACCCACAATACAGCAGTGAAAGGCAGAACAGAATTTCTTCACACAGTACTCCACGCCCCTGCCTTAATCTTCAAGCACGACAAGACAAGGACCCCTAACAAGATCTCCCCCCCTTGGGTCCAAGCCTCAACAACATAAAGTCATCCAAGGGAGTAACGCAAGGGTTGAACCTTAAGCCCAATTGACAAGCAGCACTGAACAAATTAAGCCCAAAGCGACACAATAAAAGACATTAGCAGTATGCCACAACGCAGGCAAGCATCGAGAAATCCCATAGCAACACCCCCGAAAAAGCAGGGAGGGGCAGTTCACAGCACTATTAGCAAAGGAGCAAAGGACAGGTGGTGCAGCCTCCCAATCAAAAACAATTGAGAGCAATCGAGGAGTAACGCAGACACCACCATGGAAGCCCCATGGAAAAAAGGCAGCAGACAATAAGCTACATAAGTTAGAGCAAGTATCAGCACGCAGCAAGCCATCGGTGACGTCACTCCCATAAAGTCAACACCACAATAAGCAGGCCGGAGGCAGTTCATCAGCACTATTGCAAGCAGCAAGACAGTGGTCAGCACAACAATAAGCATCGGGAGTACGCAGCACCATTTCTGCAAGCGCGATGAACATACAAGCCAGGCACCACAGATAAGCATTGCAGTATGCCACCAACTGCAAGCAATGTCCCATTCGAGACAATAAGCAACACCGGAAATAGAGGCAGGGAGGACAGTTTCACAGCACTACATTGCAAGCAGCAAGACAGTGGTCAGCACAACAATAAGCCATCGAGGATGTAAGCAGCACCATCTGCAAGCCAGCACAACAGTAAGCAGCACACAAATAAGCATTTAGCAGTATTCAAGCAACGGCTGCAGCATTGAGAACAATAAGCACAACAACCGAAATAATTCAGAGAAGGGCAGTTACACGGCACACTGTAAGCAGCTAACAAGTAAGGCAGACACAATAATAAGAGCATTGAATAGGAAGACGACAGCGCCATTGCATAAGCAAGAGCACAACAGTAAGGCAGCCCACAATAAGTAATAACAGAGAACAATAAGCAACACCTACCAATAAGCAGGGAAGGCAGCTTCACAGCACCTAATTTGCACAAGCAGCAAGAACAGTGGTCAGCCACACCAATAAGCAATCCAGTATGTACCAGCACCATTGCAAGCGAGCATGAAGTAAGCCACACACAATAGCATTAACAGTAATGCGGCAAACGCTGTAGCATCGAGACAGCCCATAAGCAACACCTCACATAGTCAGGAAGGCAGTACGAGACCAGTACTCTTATTTCAAGGCAGCAAGACAGTTTGGGCCAGCACAACAATATAGCACCAGGAGTACGCAGCACCATTGCACAAGCAGCATGAACACGTAAGCCCAGCACCACAATAAGCATTTAGCAAGTATGCAGCAAACGCTGCAAGCATTCGAGACAATAAGCAACACACTCACAATAATCAGGAAGGCAGTACACAGCGCCACTGTAAGAGACAGCTAAACAGTAGGCACACAATAAAAGCATGAACGGAAACGCAGCGCCATTTGCAAGCAGCACAACAGTAAAGCAGCACCAAATAAGCATTTAGCAGCTATGGAGCCATGCCAAGCGCAGTGCAAGCATCGAGACAATAAGCACACCGAAATAAGCAGGGAGGTACAGTTCACTTAGCATATTGCAAAGCAGGGCAAGACAGCTGGTCACACAACAATAAATGCATCGAGGAGTAACGCAGAGCATTGCAAGCAGCATGACAATTAACATTACATTACCATGTTAAAGTCCTTACTTGACAACCCGCGAGGGCCTGTATGAAGACTCTGTCGCTTTAAAACAAAAAGAAAAAGCAACCCCACACCCTGGAGCAAAAAACCCATCTCCACATCAGGGGTGTGTCGAAGCCGACAACCAAACCAAACTCCCAACCTACCGTTTCGGTGGCGTAGGTATTAAACCCCTAGAGCAGGACCCAGATCTCAACCACTTACAGTGGGCGAGGGTAAAAGAAGCTAACAATATGAGGAAGTTCAAGAAGGAAAAAAAGGGATAATAAATTACGGTCGCCACTAGCAAGTCCAGGTGCTTCCTGTCTTGCTCTTCTACAAGTAGAAAGATAGTCGGCTAGGTGCTCCAAAAGACTTAGTGCCATTTCCATTCATAAATATGGTTCTGAATGGGAATCGCAGGATCCATTCCATACGGTTAGAGTCGGTATCGCTCATGGGACATGCCTAATAAAATATCTGTAAACAGAATTCTGGTATAGCGAGGCGAAATATCATTATAGAAAAAGGAGCACTCAAACATATGCATTTCATCCTCAGTTTTTTGGAACCCACACATTTGACAGTGTCTCATTGAGCGAGGGATGTGTGCTCTATCCACCACCCTCATTCTTTCTGTGTTCAGCCAATGGGAACCCATTCCTAAACTGTGCTATAGAACGAATCTGATCCTGCTTATGTAAAGGCGGATGTAAAAGGAATCAAGCCATTCTCATCATTGCTGTTGGCTGCGAACCATTTTTTTCTGTGTATCGGAGTGCGTTTTTAAGCCAACCCTTCTTCTTCATCAGGGATGTCTCTAACTGCATTGGTGTCACTTGGGTACTTAAACCTCCATGACCTCTCTCTCAAAAACTTCAGACATAATACCTTCGACATCGACAGCCTCCAAAATGTTGATGTTTTTACTGGATCCTAGCTTGTGGAGAGCACAACGCAAGTCATGAACCCAGCCAGTGTTGGAGTCAAAAGATTCCTCAAGAGCCATTCTAATGAGATCCTCAGGTTCTTTATGTATGTTCTTGTTCCAGAAAGCGCAAAGCTTGTTTAGCCAAGCAAAACAACAACGGGGTTTACCCAGCTCTTCCATGATAATATTAGATGTAGTAGATTGGCAAACACCCAACATTTGTTTAAGTATACCTCTATGCCATTTCTCACAAGCATGGTCATTCATATACCTCTATGCCATTTCTCACAAGCATGGACAATAAGCAGCAGCACAATAAGCATTTAGCAGTATGCAGCAACGCAGCAAGCATTGAGACAATAAGCAACACCACAATAAGCAGGGAGGCAGTTCACAGCACTATTGCAAGCAGCAAGACAGTGGTCAGCACAACAATAAGCATCGAGGAGTACGCAGCACCATTGCAAGCAGCATGACAATAAGCAGCACCACAATAAGCATTTAGCAGTATGCAGCAACGCAGCAAGCATCGAGACAATAAGCAACACCGAAATAAAGCAGGAGGCAGTCACACAGCACTATTGCAAGCAGCAAGACAGTGGTCAGCACAACAATAAGCATCGAGGAGTACGCAGCACCATTGCAAGCAGCATGACAGTAAGCAGCAGCACAATAAGCATTTAGCAGTATACAGCAACGCAGCAAGCATTGAGACAATAAGCAACACCACAATAAGCAGGGAGGCAGTTCACAGCACTATTGCAAGCAGCAAGACAGTGGTCAGCACAACAATAAGCATCGAGGAGTACGCAGCACCATTGCCAAGCAGCATGACAATTAGCAGCACCAACAATAAGCATTAGCAGTATGCAGCAACGCAGCAAGCATCGAGACAATAAGCAACACCGAAATAAGCAGGGAGCAGTTCACAGCACTATTGCAAGCAGCAAGACAGTGTGTCAGCACAACAATAAGCATCGAGGAGTATGCAGCACCATTGCAAGCAGCACAACAGTAAGCAGGCACCACAAATAAGCATTTAGCAGTATGCAGCAACGCTGCAAAGCATTGAGACAATAAGCAACAACCACAATAATCAGGAAGGCAGTACACGGCACCACTGTAAGCAGCTAAAACAGTAGGCAACACAATAATAAGCATGAAGGAAGACGCAGCGCCATTGCAAGCAGCACAACAGTAAGCAGCACCACAATAAGCATCGAGACAATAAGCAACACCGAAATAAGCAGGGAGGCAGTTCACAGCATTATTGCAAGCAGCAAGACAGTGGTCAGCACAACAATAAGCATCGAGGAGTACGCAGCACCATTGCAAGCAGCATGACAGTAAGCAGCACCACAATAAGCATTAAGCAGTATGCGGCAACGCTGTAAGCATCGAGACAATAAGCAACACCACAATAAGCAGGAAGGCAGTACACAGTACTATTGCAAGCAGCAAGACAGTGGTCAGCACAACAATAAGCATCCCAGGGAGTACGCCCAGCACCATTGCAAGCAGCATGACAGTAAGCAGCACCACAATAAGCATTTAGCAGTATGCAGCAACGCTGCAAGCATCGAGACAATAAGCAACACCACAATAATCAGGAAGGCAGTACACAGCGCCACTGGAAGCAGCTAAACAGTAGGCAACACAATAATAAGCATGAAGGAAGACGCAGCGCCATTGCAAGCAGCACAACAGTAAGCAGCACCACAATAAGCATTGAACAGTATGCAGCAACGCAGCAAGCATCGAGACAATAAGCAACACCGAAATAAGCAGGAGGCAGCAGTTCACAGCACTATTGCAAGCAGCAAGACAGTGTCAGCACAACAATAAGCATCGAGGAGTACGCAGCACCATTGCAAGCAGCAATGACAATAAGCACCAGCCACAATAAGCATAGCAGTATGCAGCAACGCAGCAAGCATTGAGACAATAAGCAACACCGAAATAAGCAGGGAGGCAGTTCACAGCACTATTGCAAGCAGCAAGACAGTGGTCAGCACAACAATAAGCATCGAGGAGTATGCAGCACCATTGCAAGCAGCACAACAGTAAGCAGCACCCCACAATAAAGCATTTAGCAGTATGCAGCAACGCTGCAAGCATTGAGACAATAAGCAACACCACAATAATCAGGAAGGCAGTACACAGCACCACTGTAAGCAGCTAAACAGTAGGCAACACAATAATTAAGCATGAAGGAAGACGCAGCGCCATTGCAAGCAGCACAACAGTAAGCAGCACCACAATAAGCATCGAGACAATAAGCAACACCACAATAAGCAGGGAGGCAGTTCACAGCAACCATTGCAAGCAAGCAAGAACAGTGGTCAGCACAACAATAAGCATCGAGGAGTACGCAGCACCATTGCAAGCAGCATGACAGTAAGCAGCACCACAATAAGCATTAAGCAGTATGCGGCACGCTGTAAGCATCGAGACAATAAGCAACACCACAGTAAGCAGGAAGGCATACACAGTACTATTCGCAAGCAGCAAAGACAGTGGTCAGCACAACAATAAGCATCCAGGAGTACGCAGCACGCCATTGCAAGCAGCATGACAGTAAGCAGCAAACACAATAAGCATTTAGCAGTATGCAGCAACGCTGCAAGCATCGAGACAATAAGCAACACAGATACCACAATAATCAGGAAGGCAGTACACAGCGCCACTGGAAGCAGCTAAACAGTAGGCAACACAATAATAAGCATGAAGGAAGACGCAGCGCCATTGCAAGCAGCACAACAGTAAGCAGCACCACAATAAGCATTGAACAGTATGCAGCAACGCAGCAAGCATCGAGACAATAAGCAACACCGAAATAAGCAGGGAGGCAGTTCACAGCACTATTGCAAGCAGCAAGACAGTGGTCAGCACAACAATAAGCATCGAGGAGTACGCAGCACCATTGCAAGCAGCATGACAATAAGCACCACCACAATAAGCATTTAGCAGTATGCAGCAACGCAGCAAGCATTGAGACAATAAGCAACACCGAAATAAGCAGGGAGGCAGTTCACAGCACTATTGCAAGCAGCAAGACAGTGGTCAGCACAACAATAAGCATCGAGGAGTATGCAGCACCATTGCAAGCAGCACAACAGTAAGCAGCACCACAATAAGCATTTAGCAGTATGCAGCAACGCTGCAAGCATTGAGACAATAAGCAACACCACAATAATCAGGAAGGCAGTACACAGCACCACTGTAAGCAGCTAAACAGTAGGCAACACAATAATAAGCATGAAGGAAGACGCAGCGCCATTGCAAGCAGCACAACAGTAAGCAGCACCACAATAAGCATCGACACAATAAGCAACACCACAATAAGCAGGGAGGCAGTTCACAGCACCATTGCAAGCAGCAAGACAGTGGTCAGCACAACAATAAGCATCGAGGAGTACGCAGCACCATTGCAAGCAGCATGACAGTAAGCAGCACCACAATAAGCATTAAGCAGTATGCGGCAACGCTGTAAGCATCGAGACAATAAGCAACACCACAGTAAGCAGGAAGGCAGTACACAGTACTATTGCAAGCAGCAAGACAGTGGTCAGCACAACAATAAGCATCCAGGAGTACGCAGCACCATTGCAAGCAGCATGACAGTAAGCAGCACCACAATAAGCATTTAGCAGTATGCAGCAACGCTGCAAGCATCGAGACAATAAGCAACACCACAATAATCAGGAAGGCAGTACTCAGCACCACTGTAAGCAGCTAAACAGTAGGCAACACAATAATAAGCATGAAGGAAGACGCAGCGCCATTGCAAGCAGCACAACAGTAAGCAGCACCACAATAAGCATTAAGCAGTATGCAGCAACGCAGCAAGCATTGAGACAATAAGCAACACCGAAATAAGCAGGGAGGCAGTTCACAGCACTATTGCAAGCAGCAAGACAGTGGTCAGCACAACAAACACAAATAAGCATCGAGGAGTACGCCGCAGCCACCATTGCAAGCAGCATGACAATAAAGCACAAGCACCACAATAAGCATTTAGCAGTATGGCAGTCAACGCAGCACAGCATCGAGGACAATAAGCAACACCGGAAATAAGCAGGGAGGCAGTTCACAGCACTATTGCAAGCAGCAAGACAGTGGTCAGCACAACATTAAGCATCGAGGAGTATGCAGCACCATTGCAAGCAGCACAACAGTAAGCAGCACCACAATAAGCATTTAGCAGTATGCAGCAACGCTGCAAGCATTGAGACAATAAGCAACACCACAATAATCAGGAAGGCAGTACACGGCACCACTGTAAGCAGCTAAACAGTAGGCAACACAATAATAAGCATGAAGGAAGACGCAGCGCCATTGCAAGCAGCACAACAGTAAGCAGCACCACAATAAGCATCGAGACAATAAGCAACACCACAATAAGCAGGGAGGCAGTTCACAGCACTATTGCAAGCAGCAAGACAGTGGTCAGCACAACAATAAGCATCCAGGAGTACGCAGCACCATTGCAAGCAGCATGACAGTAAGCAGCACCACAATAAGCATTAAGCAGTATGCTATGCGGACAAATGCTGTAATGCATTCGAGACAATAAGCAACACCACAGTAAGCAGGAAGGCAGTACACAGTACTATTGCAAGCAGCAAGACAGTGGTCAGCACAACAATAAGCATCCAGGAGTACGCAGCACCATTGCAAGCAGCATGACAGTAAGCAGCACCACAATAAGCATTTAGCAGTATGCAGCAACGCTGCAAGCATCGAGACAATTACATTACATTACATTACATTACATGTTAAAGTCTACTTGACACCGCGAGGGTGTATGAGACTCTGTGCTTTAAACAAAAAGAAAAAGCACCCCAACAAAGCAAAAAAACCCCCATTACATCAGGGGTGTGTCGAGGACAAACAACCAAACTCCCAACCACCGTTTTGGTGGCGTAGGTATTAAACCCCTTAGAGCAGGACCCAGATCTCAACCACTTACAGTGGCGGAGGTAAGAAGCTAACAAATGAGAAGTCTCAAGAAGAAAAAAAAGGGATAATAAATTACGGTGCCACTAAGCAGTCCAGGGCTTTCCTGTCTTGCTCTTCTACAAGTAGAAAGATAGTCGGCCTAGGTTGCTCCAAAAAGACTTAGTGCCATTTCCATTCATAAAGGTTTCTGAATGTGGAATCGCAGAATTCCACATTCCATACGGTTAAGTCGGTATCCTCATGGACATGCCTATAAATATCTGTAAACAGATTCTGGTAGCGGAGGCGAATATCATTATAAAAAGGGGCACTCAAACATATGCATTTCATCCTCAGTTTTCCGTTGGAAACCACCATTTTGACAGTGTCTCATTGAGCGAGGGATGTGTGCTCTATCCACACCACCCTCTCATTCTTTCTGTGTTCAGCCAATGGAACCCATTCTAAACTGTGCTATAAAACGAATCTGATCCTGCTTATGTAAGGCGGATGTAAAAGGAATCAAGCCATTCTCATCATTGCTGTTGGGCTGCGAACCATTTTTGGTATCGGAGGCGTTTAAAAGCCAACCCTTCTCTCATCAGGGATGTCTCTAACTGCATTGGTGTCACTTGGGTACTTAAACCTCCATGACTCAAAAACTTCAGACATAATACCTTCGACATCGACAGCCTCCAAAATGTTGATGTTTTTACTGGATCCTAGCTTGTGGAGAGCACAGTGCAAGTCATGAACCCAGCCAGTGTTGGAGTCAAAAGATTCCTCAAGAGCCATTCTAATGAGATCCTCAGGTTCTTTATGTATGGTCTTGTTCCAGAAGCGCAAAGCTTTTTTAAGCCAAGCAAAACACAACGGGTTCTACCCAGCTCTTCCATGATAATATTAGATGTAGTAGATTGGCAAACACCCAACATTTGTTTAAGTATACCTCTATGCCATTTCTCACAAGCATGGTCATTTGAGATAAAGTGTGTTGTTCAGAATAGAAGGAGCCCACACCTCACAGCCAAAATTCAGGATAGGTTGTACAAGAGAATCAAACAGGTGGGGTGAGATATCAATATTGTATATCTCCATAGTA
This sequence comes from Microglena sp. YARC, assembly GCA_022414725.1. Classification (NCBI taxonomy): domain Eukaryota; kingdom Viridiplantae; phylum Chlorophyta; class Chlorophyceae; order Chlamydomonadales; family Chlamydomonadaceae; genus Microglena; species Microglena sp. YARC. The sequence goes on from JAJSRW010000753.1 coordinate 10,127, forward strand.
TGGCATCGCCTACGAAGCATGTGGTGTGCCTTTTTGGGCTTAGTGAGCATCCTAGAAAAAGCAGCTTTTGCACGATTGCTTGAGTCACCATCCACAAAGAGGGATCCCAAGTAGATAAAAGATAACTTTGTAGAAAGTTTGTGCTCCATCATAGACAAATTTGTAATCAGGATCCATGCGGGCCTCATCACAGAATTGTTGTTGAAAACGACAATCTCAGTTTTCTTTATATTCACAGCCATCTTAGTAGCCTCGCAGAAATCTCTCAGGCAGTCAAGCATCGCTTGCATATCTGCCGGGATTCTGCCATTATAGCTAGGTCATCAGCATAAAGTAACAGTTGCAGAATCTTCCCCTAAGCTCAGCCCCTACATTTGGGAGCTTGGATTGGAGGAACGATTCAATTCTATCAATGAACAGACCGAATAGGAGTGGGGATAGGGGTCTCCTTGTTTAACTCCTACAAGGGATGGAAAGGAGGATCCAATGTCCCCATGTAGGCGAACTTGGAAAACAACATGATTATACATGGACTTCAGAATACTGAGATAGGGGTCCTTGACTCCTAGCCTTGCTAAGCAATCCCATAGCAAGTCTCTGTTGACCCCAATCATAAGCCTTCTTGAAATCAACAAAAGCCACAAAGAGTGGTTTTTCTTTTCTCTATATTTATCTACAATATGGTTAAGAATGAATGATGCATCTGCAGTACCCCTACCACTTCTAAATCCATATTGGCCAGCGGCTCTGAGGTTGAATTCTTCTGACCAATCATCTAGTCTACGTAGCATGCAAAGGGAGAAAGATCTTTCCTATGGAGTTGCTCACCGCAAGACCTCGATAGTTGGTCCCTTGTCATACACACTGCCTTTGGATTTGGGTACGGGTACCAAGGCAGCTGCAGCCCATTGGCTAGGGTAAGAAGTCTTCCAGATGAGATTAAACAGGTTAGTCATAGCTTGTACAAATCGGGAGTTGGCCTCATGGGAAGCAAATCTGTACCATTCTGCAGGGATACCATCTACCCCGGGGGAGGAGTTTTTCCGTAGGGGATTGGAGAACAGAAAACACCTCCTGGGGTGGTAAAGTCTTGACATAACCATGTTGGTGCGGCCTCTATCTGAGGTCCATCAGCTTGAGGGACAAAGTCCCTAGCATCCAGACTTGGATCAATACCTACTTGCACATCAAAGAGGTCTGCAAAATAACCAGTCCAATCATGAATTGTGATATCTGCCGTAGTGGCCTTGTTAGGCTCACGCACGTCTTTCCAAAAACTTTTCGGATTATGCCGAAGATTCGTATGAAGGTTCTCCATGCGTGTTTCTAGCCACTTCCTCTTCTTTCTTCTGAGAATCCTCTTGTACTCCTTGTGCATAGAACAATAAACAACACCACAATAATCAGGAAGGCAGTACTCAGCACCACTGTAAGCAGCTAAACAGTAGGCAACACAATAATAAGCATGAAGGAAGACGCAGCGCCATTGCAAGCAGCACAACAGTAAGCAGCACCACAATAAGCATTAAGCAGTATGCAGCAACGCAGCAAGCATCGAGACAATAAGCAACACCAAAATAAGCAGGGAGGCAGTTCACAGCACTATTGCAAGCAGCAAGACAGTGGTCAGCACAACAATAAGCATCGAGGAGTTCGCAGCACCATTGCAAGCAGCATGACAATAAGCAGCAGCACAATAAGCATTTAGCAGTATGCAGCAACGCAGCAAGCATTGAGACAATAAGCAACACCACAATAAGCAGGGAGGCAGTTCACAGCACTATTGCAAGCAGCAAGACAGTGGTCAGCACAACAATAAGCATCGAGGAGTACGCAGCACCATTGCAAGCAGCATGACAATAAGCACCACCACAATAAGCATTTAGCAGTATGCAGCAACGCAGCAAGCATCGAGACAATAAGCAACACCGAAATAAGCAGGGAGGCAGTTCACAGCACTATTGCAAGCAGCAAGACAGTGGTCAGCACAACAATAAGCATCGAGGAGTACGCAGCACCATTGCAAGCAGCACAACAGTAAGCAGCACCACAATAAGCATTTAGCAGTATGCAGCAACGCTGCAAGCATTGAGACAATAAGCAACACCACAATAATCAGGAAGGCAGTACACGGCACCACTGTAAGCAGCTAAACAGTAGGCAACACAATAATAAGCATGAAGGAAGACGCAGCGCCATTGCAAGCAGCACAACAGTAAGCAGCACCACAATAAGCATTAAGCAGTATGCAGCAACGCGGCAAGCATCGAGACAATAAGCAACACCGAAATAAGCAGGGAGGCAGTTCACAGCACTATTGCAAGCAGCAAGACAGTGGTCAGCACAACAATAAGCATCGAGGAGTACGCAGCACCATTGCAAGCAACATGACAATAAGCAGCAGCACAATAAGCATTTAGCAGTATGCAGCAACGCAGCAAGCATTGAGACAATAAGCAACACCACAATAAGCAGGGAGGCAGTTCACAGCACTATTGCAAGCAGCAAGACAGTGGTCAGCACAACAATAAGCATCGAGGAGTACGCAGCACCATTGCAAGCAGCACAACAGTAAGCAGCACCACAATAAGCATTTAGCAGTATGCAGCAACGCAGCAAGCATCGAGACAATAAGCAACACCGAAATAAGCAGGGAGGCAGTTCACAGCACTATTGCAAGCAGCAAGACAGTGGTCAGCACAACAATAAGCATCGAGGAGTATGCAGCACCATTGCAAGCAGCACAACAGTAAGCAGCACCACAATAAGCATTTCGCAGTATGCAGCAACGCTGCAAGCATTGAGACAATAAGCAACACCACAATAATCAGGAAGGCAGTACACAGCACCACTGTAAGCAGCTAAACAGTAGGCAACACAATAATAAGCATGAAGGAAGACGCAGCGCCATTGCAAGCAGCACAACAGTAAGCAGCACCACAATAAGCATTGAGACAATAAGCAACACCACAATAAGCAGGGAGGCAAAAAAAAAAAAAAGATAACGCCTGAGGGGCGTGTGTTAAGGGGACCCTCCCGTACGCCGCAGCTGGGGAAAGTCACCATGGCAGACATAGTAAGTGTCACCCTCCAGGCGGGAGGGACTCCTTCATGCGACGTGTGGCAAGAATGCTGGTACAGGAGGCGGTAGATTCTCTGTGCAGCTTAGAGATGAGTTTGTCTACGTGTTCGCAACTGATCCCTAAGGTGGAGAGATTGGTAATAGTTGTGATTGGTATGGTACCAGTGGTACCTATGGTGAAGACTAGGTAGTGTACAAGGAATCCTTGTTGTTGAAGGATACATTGGAGCTCCTTATGCTGAACGCTCTTTTCCTGGAATTTGATTTGGTGGTTAGTGTCTGAGCATTACCCCAGTTCAACTAGGTAGGCTTTTCTTGGTTTGGATTCGTCGTCAATGAGGAGGAGATCAGGCCTGTATTTATCCCATGTGGCTTGGGGAAGATCAGGGGGGTTGAGGGTGGTTGGGGGTCTTGTGGGAATGTCGGAGTTCGCTTCACAAGTGCCTGCATCCATGTACATGGGGAGAGCCCCCAGAGCTCCTTTGGCTACTGCCTTTTGGATGATTTGGACCGCCTTATTATGTCTGTTAATATACATTCCTTTGAAGACAGGGTGGTAGCACCCAGCAAGAATATGGCCAGCTCCGTCCTGTGCTTTGCGACAAAGAGGGCAGTTATCATCAGAGGGGGGGCTAGTGCTAGTACCATAGGGGCGTTGTATCTGTACGCCAATTTCCTAGTCCATAAGCGTCCCCACCGAGCCTTGTGGATTTGTATTTTTTGCCACCATTTCATGTCGGTGGATTGCCAGAAACGATTACTAGCCTGAGGGAGGAGGAAGGGTTGGCTTGCTCCCACATGGAGGAGGAGATATGCCCGTGGTGTTGCATGCCCGGTGTGCAGGGGTGGGAGGTTAGCCTTGATACCCTTGGTGAGATTGTTGGCCGGGTGCCGGGGGGGCTGGTCCCATTAATAGATTTGGGGGGCTGGACAGACGGCCAATGCATATTGAGGTGCGCATGTTCCCCTGTTTTTAACTGGCCCAATTACATTGTATCCTGTCGTCGCTTCTTTCGCGAGCGTGTCTGCCTCGTCATTCCCTATGATTCCTGAGTGAGATCGGACCTTAAGCAGGCGTGTGTGGTAGCCAGCAGCGTTGTGTCTGTTGATAATGTGGATGGCGATGTCTTGCAGGAGGTCGCGGTGTTTGTTTTCCCGGGTCCTGCTGGGATGGTAAATGTGCAGGTTAATAAGCTGCAAGGGAACATAAGCTGTCGGAAGTAGATGGTGAGTTCTTCATCTATTTCGGAGTGTATGAGTGCTTGTTGGATTGCCACGAGTTCGGCGCGATTGATGTCGGCAGTGATGCCCTGTCCGCCAGGGTCTATGCGGAGGCAACGTGCAGCGGCCCTAGGGGAGTATACGCCTGCCCCTAGGCGTAGGACGCCGTCTTTGTCTATGATGGCACTTCCATCTGTGTATAGAGCGAGCCTGGTGCTTGTAAGATAGCATGTGTGCACAGGAGCACGGGGGTGTTTATGGGTGTGGGGTCTATCTGCATGGGGTGGGTTGTTGTGCCCAGGTCTTGGGAGGAGGGAGCTAAGTGCCTTGGGTAGGTGGGTGGTAGAAGGCCCAGTTGGGAGGGGGGGGACCTGGTCGTGGGATGGAAGTGGCCCCCATGTCCCTCATGGTTTGGGCCATGTGGGTGGGTGGGTTGTGGAGGTACTTGGCATGGCCAGCTGGGTTTGAGATGGCAATGAGTTTGTAGGTTCCTCTGTGTCTCTTGGTAGGGTTGAGTTTTCCCCCGTCCAGATTAGGGAGGGGGTGAGGGGTTTGGCCTTGGGAGGCAGAGTGGCTAGTTCCATAGCCCATGGGTGATTTAGGAGGGCGTTATGGGCATATGTGGGTTTTTGTGGGACCAAGAGAATGGTGCACCGCAGGAATATCAAGGGTGTGAGCATGTATGGCACTGCCTTAGTGCCCATCGAACAGCCTTGTGGGCCTCTTCAGGGTTCTGGCTGGTGAGGTGTGTGTTTCCCCGTACCAAGGTTGGGTGTAGCAGTTGGGGTCCTAAGCCAAACAGTTGGCCAATGGGGGGTGGGGTGTTGCCCATGGGAGGTGGGAACTCATTAGGAGGGGTGATGTGTCAAGGTCCCGTTGTCATCCCCAGGGTGGACATAGCTTTGTGTATATGGCAGGGGAGACATTGGAGATGGTAGTGTCTTTGTGCTGTGATAGGAGGGTGGCTACGTCTCCAGCGAAGGTTCCTGTGCTGTGGAGGGTCCAGAGGTGGGGAGAGTGTGCCTTGGTGGTTATGGTATCTGTGGTGGAGGAGGGAGTTGGGAGAGGGGTATATGACCGACACATTGGCCTGTTGGTGAGTAGATGTAGGTGGTGTCTCCGTTCTTGAGTTGGGGAGGGAGGTGGTGGTACCTGTCATTCAGTGTACCAGCCTGTATGTGGTATTTGCCGGGGGGTGGATATCCCAGTCTGGGTGGTGGTCTCCGTGTTAATGATGAGTTTTTGCCTGAGTTCGCTATACCATTTGGCATCAAACTCTCCTCCCTCCGCCCACTGTCCTTGTTGTTGGAGGTTAGTGAGGTGGAGGTCTTTACTGGGTGGAATGGAGGGGGAGGGGGCTTTGGGGTAGTTTTCAGTGTTGTAGGCATGGAGGAGTTTCCTGAAACTGGTGGGGCCAACCAGCAGGGTGATTTGTTCCTCTGAGATGGACGGGGGGACCAAGTGACCACAATGGAGGTGGCAGAGGAGTAGTTGTGGGAATGCACGGAGGGCCAGCAGATATGTAACAAGGGAGATGGTGGCAGAGAATGGTGCATGGGGCTTTCTGGACCCTCCAATATCTGTGATGGGGGGTTTCTCTAGGCTTCGTTTAGCCTTCCTCTTTTGGGCTCTGAAGCCCAGGAGGTGGGTCAGGCTGTGTTGGTTTCCATATAGGAGGTGGAGGAGCCTTGGCTGGGGTTGGGGGAGCAAGAAGGTCTGGGTAGAGACAGCATGCTCCAGGTCGTCGGGGGAGCTGTTCTTACGGATGGTGTGGTGTTTGTAGTATGAGGCGTCAGTACGTTTTGTGGGTGTCATTTCTGATGAAATTGCATTCTGGCAGTCCAAGCAATCTTGGGGTCAGTGCTCCAGGCTTTGAGCATACTTGGTGGGGTTGAAGATAGGACTCTCTCTGGCCCACCACATGTGTGCATTGGAGGCAGGGATCTCCTCGATATTATGCGTGGGGGCTGTGTTGGTGGTTGGGTAAGGATGCCGGTTGGGGGTCAAGGGTCGGGGCAGTTTGGGTGGCGGTGTCCCAGTTGTTTAAGGTGGTGGCTGATAGTATAATGTGGAGAACTTGGTCATGTGCCGTTGGGGAATGCGTAGGTGGATGGGGAGGGTCCTCGAATGCCAAGGGGCAGGGGCTGTGGCAGGAGTAGGGGTTGAGATGGGCTTCCAGGTGGGGGTGGAGAGCACAGGTGTAGGCTGAGTCTGTTGAGGGCAACTTTATGCCTAGTGGAGACTCTGGTGCCATAGGTGTGCGAGAGGGTATTGGATGGGATGATTGTGGTCCCATCAGGGCTCACAATGTCAGCTAGGGAAGTAATGCCCAAGGGGATGAGGGTTTTGAGAAGGTTGGGGGGAATGGTGTGTTGGGGTAAGTCCGGAGGAGTCTTGAAGGGGTTGAGTAGGGTTTCATTCTCCATATGGATTTGGATGGAGGCTCTTTTGAGGATATGCATTTGCCTGGCCAAGGTAAAGTATTGAAGTGTGTGGCTGGCAAGGTAAAGAGGATCCATACCCTGGAGCATAGCAGCTTTCTTTGTGGAGGAGGGCTGTAGTGAGCCTGCCTAAGTTTCCCCGTGTCGTTGAGGGACCTAGTGAGGTGGGCTGCTCGTAATTTGAGCATAGTCCACCATTAGGGAGGGGATACCCAATCCTACCTGTCCGAAGGGGAGGCAGACACTAGCAGTTGGGAATGAGGGTGTAGGTCACAGCATTTTTTTAGCCAGGGTCCATAAGGCCTTGTCTAAGATGCCTATATCCGAGTTAGCTGTAGGGTGCTACAGTCAATAGGGTAGGTGATGGCAGTTTTATTACACGTAGTTGATGAGTCTGAGACATTGGAGAAGGGTGGCGCCTTTTGGTTTGGCAGTGGTGAGGATTTGGTGTCTTTACTATGTATGAGGGTGGCCAAGGCTTGTTTCATGAGGGGTCTCCAGTTTTAGGGTGAGGCTAAACCGGCACCCCTAAGATACTTGTATGGTTCATTTGGGGAAGGTATGTAGCCCCAGTGTGTCATTAAAATGAGGATGGTGTTGTGGAGAAGTTTGGTTAGGGCCTTGTGGTTGGTGGGATCCTTGGGGTGGGAGCCATGCAATAGCCAGTGATCATTTGCATTTACCCCCGTTAATTGAGGAATCCCAGACCAAGTACTGAATTGTTTCACTTTAAGGCATTGTACCTTGAGGTTGTCTGCTGTGTTAGTGACCACAAAGGTGTCATCAGCATATCCTAGGCTACCTGTTTTTATCTTGGTCAGTATTGGATGTTGAGGGTAATGCCTTGCTTGTATCCTCCGCCCCCGGCTTGTAGCCATCTGAGGAAGGTTCGATGAAGATGATGAAGAGTAGGGGGAGGAGGGTGTCACCTTGGATGGTGCCTCTTGTGATTTGAATTGTTTTGCCTTGAGTGTTGTTTGAGGTACATGTGGGTAGTAGCCCCGTTGTAAATTCTTTTCACTGTTTCAATGACATCTTACCGGGATTCCAAGGTCATACAATAGTATGGAGCAGCTTATGGTCCACCATATTAAAGGCAGATGAGAGAAGTCAAAGTAGCAAGCAAACAGGTCTCTTTTTGAGTGGCCGCATCCTCGATGTCATGTAGGAGGTGGGTGAGCTGCTATGGGTGCTTCTGTTCTGTCTGAATCCCTCTTGGGGAGTCACTGAGGACTTGGTATTGGTCCAAGTATTTTGGACGTCACTGTTGTAACCATGTTAGCTCCACAATTGTACCCATCCGTGTTGTTGAGGCCAATGGGTCTGTAGTGGTTGGCTTAGGTGGGGTCTCCTTTCTTGTAAAGCATGACGGTGGTTGGAGGTCTTCCAGCAAATCGGGGTGTAGCCGGTGATCCACATAAGCCCCAACATTTTATGTATGAGTGTGGCTGACCAGTGGGGTAGTAGTTGTAGTTCACGGAGACTTGGGGATTCCGCGCAAAGATCTGGGCCCGTTCGCAGGTGTTGGTTGTTTTGGTTGGTTGTTTTAGCCTGTTTGGTTCAGCTGTTTGCTTTTTGCTACGTGTCTGATGCATGTTTGGTAATTAGAGAACTCCATGGTAGGGTAGGATGGGTTGGAGTGTTGGTGGGTTGGCCTTGGTTTCTAGGGAGAATGTGTCTAGCAGAGAGGCCCATGGAGGGGGCGTCTGTCTGTCTTGGCCAGTAGGTATTTGCCGGCGTGCATGTGGTGAGGGGGGGCCATCAAGTGTCCCCATCAGTGCTCCCCAAGATGTCAGGAGGTCATTAGTGGACGTTTTGTGTTGGCCAGTGGTGGGGTCTTGGAGGGTCTGGGGTGACGTCGGATTATCAGAGGTTTTGAAGATGTTTCTATGGGCTTGTTTTAGGTTTGTTGGATAGTTGGGTCATGAAGGCTGCTTTGCCAGTGGCGGTAGCTGTTTGTCTGCTGTTCGTGAGACTTCTCCGAGGGCAGGGAGGCCTCATCGGAGGATATATTGATTGCAGCCAAGAGTGAGGCATGGTCTCGAGGCACCAGCTGGATTACTGTGAGGGTGGTAGGATGGTTATGGCATGTTTCTAGGTCAGTAGAATGGGCGGTTGTGATATAGAGTTGGGGTCGGTGGGATTAAGGATTTTCTGTACGGTCTTAAGCTGTTGGATATGGGCAGTTGATTTTGGCGTGGGCTTTGCTCTTCTTCTCTCAAAGAAGAGTGCCCTGGATTTGGTTCCTGGTAGGGCAGGTTTCAAACATAGTGGTGAGGGCCATTCCTAATAAGCTGTTCCATAATACTGGTTGCTGAGAATGGTCGAGGGTCTAATCCTTTTGCAAGTGAGAGAGTGTGTTTGACTTGGTGGAGGTTGGATGGAAGGGAATTGTTTTCCTATGAGGTTGGTGGCCTCGGTCCGCACCAGTCCCTAATGGTTTTGGCGTGTGTTCCATGAAGAAGGTAGTGCTGGCGTTCTCTACTCAATGGCCTTTCAAGTGGCGTTCATGGAAGCCTTGCTGACGGGGGTGACTAGTTGTTGGGGTTAGGGGCGGGGGGTGTCAGTCAAAGTCAGGGTGTACTGGGAAGGTAAATAGGGGGGATAATTTGGTGGACGGGCCATGTGGTCTAGGTATCCTACGCTCCCTGGTCTTTCACTAATATGGGGGTGGAGGGGGTTGGGGCAGGGCGGGAAGAGGAGATGAGGATGTCATCGATTCTGCTATGGTGCTCGAGGTTGCCTTCCTGGTCAGCAATGGCAAGGTGGGTGCTCTATGTGAAAGGGTTGGTGGGGTGGAGGGTTGAGTTGGGAGCACATAGATATGTGATGAGTTGGTCTGTGTGGGAAGTGGCGTGGGTAGATCTATCTGAGGGAAAGAGGTGTTCCATTCACAATCCCTCCACAGAGTGTGGTGTGATCGGGCCTTTTTGGCTGTGAGGTCCCGATGTATGTATAGGCGGCTTGCCGTTGCTGGGGTTGGTCATGGGCATGTAGACCCCCACTAGTAAGCAGCTAACAGTAGGCAACACAATAATAAGCATGAAGGAAGACGCAGCGCCATTGCAAGCAGCACAACAGTAAGCAGCACTAAATAAGCATTAAGTCAGTATGCGGCAACGCTGCAGAGGCATACGAGACAATAAGCAACACCACCATATAAGCGGAGGGCAGTTCACAGCACTAGTTGGCAAGCAGCAAGACAGTGGTCAGCACAACAATAAGCATCGAGGAGTAAGCAGCACACCATTGCAAGCAGCATGACGGTAAGCAGCACCACAATAAGCATATAGCAGTATGCAGCCAACGCGCAGCCTAAGCATTGAGACAAAAGCAACACCAACAATAGGCAGGAGGCAGTTCAACAGCACTATTGCAAGCAGCAAGACAGTGGTCAGCTACAACAATGAGCCTATGCGAGGAGTACGCACAGCGCATTCGCAAGCAGCATGACAATAAGCAGCAGCACAATAAGCATTTAGCAGTATGCAGAAGCTGTATAGCATCAAGACAATAAGCAACACCGGAAATAAAGGCAAGGGAGGCAGTACAGCACTATTGCAAGCAGCAAGACAGTGGTCAGCACAAAACAATAAGCATCGAGGAGTATGCAGCACATTGCACAGGCAGCACAACAGTAAGCAGCACAATAAGCATTTAGGACAGCTAGAAGATATTGCCTCAACACGCTGCAAGCATTGAGACAATAAGCAACACACACTAAGGTGAATCAGGAAGGCAGTACACGGCACGCATCTGGGGTGTTGTGCAAGCAGCTCAACCGTAGGCTACAACACAATAATAAGCATAGAAGGAAGACGCCAGCGCCATTGCAAGCAGCACAACAGTATAACGCAGCACCACACATAAGCATCGAGACATAAGCATACACCACAATAAGCAGGGAGGTCTGTTCACAGCACTGTGACGTTGCAAGCAGCAGGACAGTGGTCAGCACAACAATAAGCACCTCGGAGGAGTTACGCAGCACCATTGCAAGCTCAGATGACAGTAAGCAGCACCACAATAAGCATTAAGCAGTATGCGGCAACGCTGTAAGCATCGAGACAATAAGAAACATCACAATAAAGACAGGAAGGCAGTACACAGTACTATTTCAAGCAGCAAGACAATGGTTCAGCTACAACAATAAGGCATCCAGGAGTACGCAGCACCCATTGCAGCAGCATGACAGTAAGCAGCAACCACAATAAGCATTTAGCAGTATGGCAGCAACGCTGCAAGCATCGAGACAATAAGCACACACAAATAATCAGTGAAGCAAGTACACAGCGCCTATCTGTGTGGAGTACAGCAGCTAAACAGTAGGCAACACAATAATAAGCTGAAGGAGTATGCAGCACCATTGCAAGCAGCATGACGTAAAGCAGCCCGCTAATAAGCTTTCACGCAGTGATACAGGCACAAGCTGCAGCATTGAGATAATAGCAACATTCCCACAATAATCAGGAAGGCAGTACACAGCTCACTGGAAGCAGCAAGACAGTAAGAGGCCAACATAAAGCATCGAGGAGTACGCAGCGCCACTGCGCAAGCAGGCATGCGAAGATAAGGCAGCACCAAACACATCAGCATTAAGGAGTACTGCGCAGCACTGCTGTCAAGCATGAGACAATATAGCAACCCCATTAAAGGGAAGCAAGTACACGCAAACTGGTAAGCCAGGCACGGTAGTTATGGCGGCACAGACAATAAGCAGGTAAGCATACCAACACTGCTGAACAGCAGCAAGAGCAAGAAGTACAACCGACTAATAAGGGGTAAGCAGTACGCAGCACCTATTGGGTAGCAGGAAGACAATATGCAGCATCATGATAAGCACTGTAAGGCTATACACGCATGCCAGCAGCAGCGGAGACACCAATAAGCAACAGAGCACAATAATCAGGTGAGAGGTATGCAGCAACATTGCAAAGCAGTTAATGGAAGGGTAGGGTGCACGAAGGGGTTTAGGATGATGATGAGGCAGAGCAAGGGCAGCGTAAGATCAAGGAAGGGAGGGGAGAATATCGGCAAGTGGGCTAGGGGATGTGATGAGTATAGCAAGCGCGCATTGCATGAAGAGGAGCAAGTGGAGGTCCAGTAGGGAGCACAGCAAGGGCATGACGGTGAATGAACCCATGAACTGGGCATAGCTGGGAGAGAAATGAAGGGCCCCCCCAAGTATGCGGTTCTGCCTGCAAGATGGGGAGGATGGTAGTTGCATGCCCATGAGATGGGAAAAGTCGGCGAGAAGAGGTCCAGATCAGGGCAGGGCGTAAGTAACAGCATGGCATTACGGCAGTAGCTGTGCTTGATCTTTTGAATTCAGCCTTCATGAACTATGGTAAGACGGTAGACCCCCTATGGAGATGCTCTCTTTTAACCTAAGGTGGCCATGCTTCTGGGGTTTATTGTGGTGGGCCTGCGAAATCCTAGTGGAATGAGGGCGTGGTTCACTGAGTAACGAGACATGGGCAAGAGTAGCAGCATGGGGCATCGGTGGTTTTTCAGCAGACGACTAACGAATTAAGATCAAGTCCAGCCTACGTGCAGGGAGGCTGGGATATGCTGAGTCGCGGCCAAAGGCGATGCGTTTTCCGAGGTACGGGGATCGGAGGTTGGACACACAGGCGATGTGCATTTTTTCGGCAGGGAGCCTCTCTGACAACAATCTGCTATTGCAAGGATTGAATTGACTTTGTTTTAACCAGTAGCATTCTCGAGCAGTGGTGTCAAGCATAGTCTTCATCACCCACAGCATAGAGGCAGCGCACCGCGACTGGCACTGTGGTGTGCTGGGCGTTTGAATGCGTACCAGCGGACACTGGCGTTTGGGGTCGACCGGTAGAAGTGTGCCGCCGCCCCTGGTGGTTGCCCGAGGTTTCTGAAGGTCAGATGCAGAGTGGGGAGGATTCCTTCAAAGCCATGTGTTGAGATTCTTCATAGAAGGGTACTCAAATCTAGGCATGACTATCTTGTGTGGACTTCTTTGCTGTGCGGCATTTACTCCGCGTTTTATATACTATAAGCAGTCAAGCAGCCTCGTATGGGCTAGTCGACAAATATGCTGATAAAAATAAGAGCTGGCCCACCACTACTGGAAAACACTATTACTGACATTTTCCACTCGCATGAACATAAGTTTATTCTTTAATACGGCGTATATATGCGTGGTAAGTCAAATATATGCGGGAATGATTGTATGAAGAGATTGCATCTAATATTTATATTTCAGAAGTGATGCTTTTTTATTTTTATTTTTGATTGATTACTGTATATATACTACCGGAAGCAGTGAAGTGTAGCCAAAGTTCAAGTCTGTGGTAACGAATTCATTAAAACATATATATTCCGCATACGGATGATCAATAAAGGATACAATGCAGGCGACTTTTGTAGATCATCTTTAGATACGGCTGACTGGTGTAACGAATACAAGTCGGAGCATTGTATCTATTTCTTAGATACGGCTTGTTTTTGTGTTACGAATACAATGCTTGGAGACTTTCTGAAACATATAGTTCATACAGGTGACTTGTGTTACGAATAAATGTTGGAGACTTTCTGTAGATCATATATATATACGGCTGACCTCGTGCTTACGAATCCATGCCTCAGAGACATCTTGCAGATGATTTTTATAGATCGGCTTGGGACCTTGTGTATAAGAATTCATGCTAAACTTGTGAACACATACATTCATCGGCGATCTTGTGAAATAGAATGCTGAAATCTGACCATCAGATGGGGTGACTGCGTGTACGAATATCACATGTGGAGCTCCTTCCTGGTAGCGCGCCGGAAAGTATTGGCAATATGATATTGGCACAATTTCTTTTACCCCTATATGGGTTTCAGAAAAGATGGCAAAACTATTGGCAAGGGGTCTATGGTTTGATGTCTGCAAGATAGATCTGAAATTCAGCGCCTTGGAATGTTCTTTTTGCTTAATGTTTTTGTTACATTTTCTCGTTTACATGAATGTTCAAAAGATATGCAAGTTTTCTGTTA